>NAJQ01000092.1:42614-60113 GCA_005059865.1 Friedmanniomyces simplex
AAGTTGACTGCATGTGCCTGTCCGGTCAGCTTGTTGGCAGTGAGTTGGGAATGCAGTGAGCTCGATTGCTTTGCTGGGTGTAATGGCGTTGACTGACCCAATGTAAAATGAGCTTCGATATAAGCGTGTGGGTGCGATCTCTTGAATGGGATATGACGGGCAGATGCCAAAGACTGGGCCTTGTTGCTTGGCCTCACCCGATTGACCATGGGGAGGAGCGGAGCGGGGTATGTCTCGAGACCACGACAGAGATATTCAGCTACCGTACTCGACCGCGGTATCAGAGAGGTCGGAGTAAAGCCTCAGCGAGAGCAAGAGTTGCCGCGCCCCAGCCTGAAAACTTGCAGAGCATGAGGCGACTTACCTTCACGACATCGCCCGCTCTGGCCTCTCCGCGTCACGACAAAGCGAGGGGCTACTGTATCTATCTCAAACTACTCACCATGTCGATCCGTGCGAGAGAGAGCATGGCTCCCCTGCCCATCTGCTGTCCCAAATCTCGGGGTTAAGGCATGTCTAGGTTTGATCTCTCAGCGACCCCGCTACAGGTCGGCGTGATGAAGGGTTTCAGCCGTGCGCCATCCGCGGTAACGATCGTTGCCCCGTGGGACATTGTCTGGACCACCGGCGTGCTCGTCATGCACGCTTGAAGTCCGCTCCTTCCGATCTAGAATCCGATCAGTGCATTTCATCGCCCTCAACGCCCAGTGTTGTTCGTGGGAAAAGACGCGGCTCTGGCGCACTGTGGCCATCCTGGCAAACCGCGCTGCTTCGCACGCTTCGCCGTGCTCGTTCAGCACGTACGAAACCGACTGCACCACCTTCCAGCCGGCAACGTTCCCGCATGACGGCCCGGTCGCGCTATCGATGCGTGGTATGCACGCGAAGTACGTGTCCGCCACAACATCCAAACCACCCATAATCTCCGCCAGCAGCGCCTTCCTCGGTACGATCTGCGGGAGCAAAAGCTGCGCATCCCTCCCTTGCTTCTGCGCCAAGACTCCCGCGCCGTAAGTGCGGAGGAGGCCGTCAGGCGCACCCTGGTAGCCGCCGGAAAGGGTCTGGAATGTGAAGAAGTCGAGTACAGTGCGAGCCGCGCACTCGATGGGGATGGTCAGAGCCTTGCAGGGTTCGTGCAAGTGATGCCAAAGGTAACTTGCGAATTTGGCACATTCGAAGGGCCTTAGTCGCTCTTGCGCACTACGTAGGTCTGTCAAGGCGCCTCGCACACCTAGGTAGAGTTTGCGATCATCGGAGGACAGGTGCGCGGATCTGTTGCGCTGGTAGTGGACGGAGAGTGCGAAGAGGAGGAAGTTGCGCAGACGGTCAGCTTCTCTCTTTGCGGTCTCGCTGGTTGCTGTCGCTTCTTCTACTGTGCGTTCGAGTCGGCTGAGCATGTCCATCCATTCCGCCGAGTTGATGGAGGCCACGTAGGGTGGTGAGACTTCTTCCGACTTGGTCTCCTACATGTTGCTAATTCCGTTCTTGGCTGTTGACAGTGGCGGAACAGCTAGGACAGTGCCTCGATGTATGTGAATTGACGTTGGAACATGATGCTAAGTCTAGGACGGCATGGCATTATACAGAGTGGGCGACATTGTCCAGCGGTGCTTCGTTGAGCATTGGAGTTTGAGGACATTTGTGATTCGTGCAAGAGGAAGACATACTCAGCGCACCATCACTGTCGCAGAGGTAACCTTGCCTCGAACCAAGCTAGACGAGAGCAAAGCTGCCTGCAAAACAGTTGTCGCATGGTACCTGCTCGGCCTGAGTATGGCGACGCAACCGCCCCTATCAGCGGGACGAGCAGCCGTACACGCCGGGTACCAAGCTACACTGCCAGTGTCAGCCCTCTCCTCGACACATCAGAGCCATTCGCAGCAGTGAATACCCCCCCATGTATCCCGCAAGGCCACCTTCCAGCTCAGCGACGGAGGTCCGGCGTCGAAGCACCCGTCGTACTCGGGGTACTAATCCTCAACCACCCAAGAAACGACCGTCGACAGGGCATTCTCGCACGCCGGCGAACAGCTAGCTACCCGCACCGCTTCCATTGCCATGACATGACATGACACGACAGGCCCACCCCCGGGGAAGTATATGAGTCCCACAAGCGGCATGCTCGAGGAACTCCCCTTCATCGCGAGGGGTACCCCCCAGGAGGTATCCCGCCAGCGATCCATATTAGTCAAGGAGGTGCCCGAACAAGACCGGCGAGACATCCCTACATCCTCCCCGTTAATCCTCGGTTTTTGATCGAGGTTACATTCCAGTCCATCTAAAGGAATCGGGAGAACGACCTTTCTTTCTCTCTTTCTTCCTTTCTCCAGGTTCCGCTCGAAGCGGAACTGCCGGGGGTGTCTCGAAGCCACCCACGTACATGTATACCGACTAACCGGCAAAGTAAGAAAAAAAAAACCGCACACAACCGCAATTTGACTCTCGAGGACCCCGCTCATTCCATCGCCAGGTCGTATCCCGCCAGGAGGTATCCCGCCAGAAAGGTATCCACCAGCGGTCACTGTAGTCGACGAGGTAGCTGCGCGGACGAGACCGGCGAGACAAATCCCGATCCTCCCCATTTCCACCTTATTGTCGCACTCCATTCCGAAGCCAAGGAGGGCGGCGTTTCTCCCCCGTCAAAGCTGAATTGTTTGCCAAGCACGTCTCTTCCTCGGTTGGGGCACAACGTGAGGTAAGGGTAAGTAAGGCAAGGTACTCGTCATCCTTCGGAACCAAAGCAATGTCCGGAGGCTTCGGCTGGCGATGATAGTGGTGGATAGAGCACACCACAGCCCTTGTTCATGCAAATGGATTAACGGACCACACATGTATGTAATCAAAAAAAAGCCGTCCTGGACCGACTGAAGCAGACAGCCCGCGCATCGGTACGCACACTCATCATTCGCCGCCTCCATCTTTGTCTATCAACATCAACCCTGTCGTGCAACACACCCCTTACCGTACTCCTTTCCCAATACACACAGTCACACACCCCTTTAACAAGAACCGCAACCCCACCCCAACCGCAACCCCTACCCCTAACAGCCACAGATCCCTCCACCCTCCACCCCTTCCACAATTCCAACCCCTCCCCTCCTACAAACCACCTACTTAATATCCACCTCAATCCTCCCCTCATTCCCGGGAGCCCCCCCCTTACTCAACTCGGGTAACATATAAGTGATATCATCCCACGGATGCCGGTACAGACTCGTCCGCAACCGCTTCTGATCGAGATGATGCGCGATGAGCCCGATACTCCTCCCCAGCACGAACAGCCCATTCAGCACCCCGTTCTCCAGGTACTGCTCCGCCTCCTCGGCGGAGAAAGCGCCGGAGTTGCGGAGGAGGTCGACGAAGGAGACGGCGATGCAGCCGTCAACGTTGAGGATGAGGTTGTCTTTTTTGCTCGTTGTCACGGTTTCGACCGCGAGGGCGTAGTCGAGGAGTTTGGTCGAGGGGAAGTGGGTGTGGACGAATTCTTTCACAAGCGTGACGCGCATGTCGGGGTTGTTGCGGGATTTGACGCGGTGGCCGATGCCGGGGACTGGGTTTATCGATCAGCAGGTGCGCGGTGGGTGTTGAGAGGGGTATTGTAGGACTTACTGAGCTTGTTCTCCTTCCGCATGGTGTCCACGAAGTCGCGGGGGCTGAGCCCCTTGTCGTAGGCGCGGGTGAACTCCTCCGCAGCGCCGTCGAGGGCACCGCCGAAGCGGGAGCCGATGGTCAGCAGACCGGCGACGAGCGAGGAGATCAGGTCCTTGCCGGCGCGGGTGGTGATGATGGTGTTCATGGCGCCGGAGACGGCCGGGCCGTGATCGGCGGTCAGCATGAGGACCATCTCCAGGAACTTGCCGGCCCAGTCGGGCAGTCTGCGGCGGAACCAGAGCAGCGACATGACACCGCCGATGCCGATGTCCTCTTTGAAGACGTCGGTGATGGGGATACCGGCGTAGAGCAGCTCCTGCCCGCGGTCGTCGGAGATGGTGGAGATGAAGGCGGCTGGCTTGCGGATGAGGCCGAGTTCCTGCGCCCAGTTGTAGTCCATCGGGATCTTGGGAACGGCCGGCTCTGCCGCAGGCCGGATGCCGCCCTTCTTCACCTCCGCCTGGAACACCTCCGCGAGCAGCGCCGGGAGGTCCTCGAAGGTGTCTGGGACGTAGATGCCGGCGTCCTTCATCGTCTTGTTCTTCATGGCTGCTGTCTCCAGCTGGGAGTTGGCAAAGGAGCCGGCGTGGCCGAACTGCACCTCGGTCTTGAGCATGCTGGCCACGGTACCGATGGCCCAGGCCACGACGGGCTTGGTGATGGTGCCGTTTTTGACCGCCTCGACAACGCGGTATTCCTCAACGCCTCCCACCTCACCTAGTAGTACGAGGATCTTGCAGTCGGGATCCTGCTGGTAGCGCATGATGTGGTCGATGAAGGTGGTACCGGGGTACCTATCACCACCAATGGCAATGCCCTCGTACACGCCGTCGGTGGTGTTGGCGATGATGTTGTTGAGCTCGTTGGACATGCCGCCGGACTTGGAGACGTAGCCGACGGAACCCTTGCGATAGAGCTTGGAGGCCACGATGTTGTCCATCATGCCACCCGTGTTGCCAATCTTGAACGCACCGGGCTTGATGCCACCGACCGTCGCCGGGCCGATGATGGTGACGCCCTTCTTCCTCGCCGCATGGGCGATCTCACGAGCTCTCCGCTCCGGCACACCTTCTGCGATGATGGCGATGGATTTGATCTGCGGGTACTCCAACAGCTCCATCGTGGATTGGTAGACGGATCGCGAGGAGGCGAAGTTGACCACGCAGTCGACGTCGGAGTGCTTAGAGATGGCCTTTTCCGTGGATTGGTAGACCGGGAGGAGCGTCTCGCTGGTACCCCAGTACCTGTGGTCTTGTCAGCGTCTTCCAGTATATCATTGGGTAATCGATTGAGCGTACATTTTCTGCACAAATTGACCGCCGAAAGTGTAGATGATGCCGGCGACAGAGGGCGTCTTGCGCTTGCAGATGAAGTCGAAGTCGAGCATGCCCTGTACAGCCCGGGCTTGTAGGCCGCTGTCACATTATCAGCCTGTGACTCTCCTCCTCTGGACCCGTGCTGCTGTGTACTCACTACACGAAACATCTCGTCTTCGGGTGGAAGAGGGTGTGCAGGGGCTGCGGGGACAGAGGCCTGCTCGGCGCTGCGAATCGCTGGATGTTGTCGTTGGCGGACAGGCCGCCGTCGGTGCTCCCGTTCATGCCGGGGGTGCTGCTGACACCGTTGGTGCCGTTCACGGCGGAGGGAGCCATGGATGTGTCTCGGAGGTGGGTGAAGTTGGGGAGACTAGGGGGATCAGTCTGTCAGAGCTGCAGATGAGGTGTCTCTCGAGAGTATGTGCGGGTGCGTGAGGATGCGGAAAGTGAAGTACAGAGGCAGGATGCTGACGGAGCGGCGGTGGGAGCTCAGCTGGCAGAATTCGGGCTGGCAACTTTTTTGGAGGAAGTCGCAATCGGTGTTCACACCAATGGTAAGAGGGTCACTTACAGCTCTCAATGCGGTATGGCAATGGGTGGACAGAGTCGAGCGCGGTATGGGAGGAAGGAGCGAGAGACGCGAGAGTGAGGTCGTCGAGCGCAAAGCAGAGCGGTCGGTCCACCTCACCTCGTTGACCTCAGCACCTCACCTCACCACCGCCCTGCAGGAGACCGTGCACCCCTGAAGCTGCAGCACACGGCACTAGGCCGAGCTCAACCCTCAGCGCACCTTCCCCGTCGTATGATGTTGCGATTTATTTTCGACGCACACAACATTAATGTTGGAGCCGGGTGGAACATCCAATGCTTGTTGGTGGCGGCATTGCGGCTCTATTCCTATTGCCACGTTCTTCCGCCTGAACCGTCGTATCTTGGGCTTCCCGACGCTGCTCGCGTGCCCTTGTCGAAGACATGGAGGAATATGGTGATAATCGCTTCACCGCCTTCACCCCGCACATCCTGTTGTTTACCTACGCAGTCGTTGTGATCGCATCCGACTGACCCGGCGGAGGAGAACACCGTAATGTTTCCTCATTGCTGGGCCGTGGTCGTCGAAGCGGCGTCCCTGCCCATGTTCGTAGACCGTCCGAATACCTTACCGTTCTGCCGGCATTTCAGTCTCCGGAGTATTGAGGGCGTCATGATATGCAGCTGGTCTAAGCGGTGCTGATCGACGGCCCTCCCAACGGGAAAGCCGCCCACAGAGCCGCCGAGCTAGGGTGGGACCCAACTGGAAGTCAACACTCTCGTTGACCATTGCGATCACTTCTGCTCGAATATGCAACAAGTCGCCCATCCCTGATTCTCCTCGCCCGCATTCACGAGCATACCATTCCATACCAACAATCACTACCCTCCGCGCCTCCAACACCCCTCCTCCAGCTGGGAAATCCTTCAGCGTTGCGCCTCACAGATCGCTATAAGGTGCGTAGTCAGCGGGCCGTTCGAGTTTCTAAATCCGTTCCTCCCGAGCTGTATCTCGAAAAAGTTCGAAAGCACGACCGACGTTGAACGGGAAGAGGAAGACGAGGAATCTCCACTCCATCCATTCCGGAAAGCGCACGCTGTCAGGAGGATCATACTCGTGATAGCACGACACTGGACTGCAAGTGAAAGGAGAGGCTCTGCTCTGCTTCGCCCTTGGCTACGGTACGCCTGCCCTCAGCGACCACAGCGAATGTCAGCTTCCGAGCTAGCTCTCTCACCGACTTGCAGCTGAGGAGGACTTGTCGCCCGCACACTTCCCATCTTTCCCGCGAGCACTCCCCCCCCGACTATTGCCCTCTCGTTGTTTTGAAACAAGCATTGGACCATCCGCATCGCAACTGCTTACAGTCTCGTCCCTCAGACACAGAGCTCCTGAGAACACCACCACCACCACCACCACCACCACCACCCAGCACAAACCCCACCATGTCCGCGAAAGCCATCCTCGAGGCCGACGGCAAGGCCATCCTCAACTACCACCTCACCCGCGCCCCCGTCATCAAGCCCACACCACTCCCCGCCTCGGCAACACACAACCCGCCCGCCAAGCTCGCCTCCATCCACTTCGAAGACGGCGACGACGTCAACGGCGTCCTCGACGCCGCCGAGGCCACCTTCCCCTTCCTCCTCGTCCCGGGCTCCAAGTTCGTCGCAAAGCCCGATCAGCTGATCAAGCGACGAGGCAAGTCGGGCTTGCTCAAGCTCAACGCGACATGGCAGGAGGCTAAGGAGTGGATTGCGGCGCGGGCGAATAAAGTGCAGAAGGTCGAGCATGTGGAGGGGGCGTTGAGGAACTTCCTCGTCGAGCCCTTTGTGCCGCATCCGCAGGAGACGGAGTACTACATCAACATCAACTCCGTCCGCGAGGTGAGCAGGCTCTGATCAATCCACTCGGCTGTATGAGTTCAGACTAACACAAACATTTCCAGGGCGACTGGATCCTCTTCTACCACGAAGGCGGCGTGGACGTCGGCGATGTGGACGAAAAAGCCGAGAAGCTCCTCATCCCCGTCGACCTCTCTCAATACCCCAGCAACGATGAGATCGCCAAGGGCCTGCTCTCCAAGGTCCCCAAGGGCGTGCACAACGTCCTCATCGACTTCATCTCCCGCCTCTACGCCGTCTACGTCGACTGCCAGTTCACCTACCTCGAGATCAACCCCCTGGTCGCCATCCCCAACAAGGACGTCACGGCCGCCGAGGTGCACTTCCTCGATCTCGCCGCCAAGATCGACCAGACGGCCGAGTTCGAGTGCGGCAGCAAGTGGGCCATCGCCCGCGCCCCCGCCGCCCTCGGCATCCCCGTCGCGGCCAGCAAAGTCGGCGGCAGCGGCGGCAAAGTGCAGATCGACGTCGGCCCGCCCATGGAATTCCCCGCCCCCTTCGGCCGCGAGATGAGCAAGGAGGAGGCCTACATCGCCGAGATGGACGCCAAGACCGGCGCCTCGCTCAAACTCACCATCCTCAACGGCCAAGGCCGCATCTGGACTCTCGTCGCCGGCGGCGGTGCCTCGGTGGTCTACGCCGACGCCATCGCTTCCGCGGGCTATGCGTCCGAACTCGCCAACTACGGCGAGTACTCTGGCGCGCCGACGGAGACGCAGACGTTCCACTACGCTCGCACGGTGTTCGACCTCATGATGCGCGCGCCTATGAACCCGGACGGGAAGGTGTTGTTCATCGGCGGCGGCATCGCGAATTTCACCAACGTAAGTGCTACATCTCCCCCAACCACGCTGCCTGCGAGACTGACCTTTCTCTTCACACAGGTCGCCAGCACCTTCAAAGGCGTCATCCGCGCCCTCCGCGAAGTCGCCCCCTTGCTCCTCGAGCATAAAGTGCAGATCTGGGTGCGGCGCGCGGGACCTAATTACCAGGAGGGACTGCGGAATATTAAAGCCGTGGGGAAGGAGTTGGGGCTGAGCATGCATGTGTTTGGGCCTGAGATGCATGTTTCGGGCATTGTGCCGCTGGCGCTGGTGCCGGGGAGGATGAATGATAGTATTAAGGAGTTTGATGCTTAGGGTTGGTTTGGATTTTAGGTTTGGGAGGGGGGGGGGATGATGGTGAGGGGATGATGGTGGTGAGGGGAGGGGGAGGGGCGTAAAACGTGTGTGTGTGGATTGATTGATTGGGATTGGGGGGGGAAGTAACTAGATAGGAGTGGTAGTGGTCGCTCTTCATGAGCGATGATGAGCTGAGCTGAGCTGGTAGTATGAAAGCGGCTTTTCTAATTATCTTAGATGGGGGATTTTCTACGTATGTGATGTACAGCAACAGCAAGAGCCACAGCAGAGCGCAGCACATCACAGCACAGCGCAGCATGGTCAAGGTACACCACTGCCCAGGTGTTCGTCCACATCTGAGCGTTAAATTTCTGGCGCAAGTCGCGTGACCGCGGCGTCCACCCCGCGATTTTGGATTGGGGCAGGCGCGTTCCCCGCGCGTCCCACTCGAACCTCCTCGCTTGTGCTCAACTGCCTTGGAGCGTTGAACGTCACCTCATCTCATCTTCACTTCACCTCACGTCAACGGTAACGGTAACGAGATCTGTGCAACCTAGTACGTGCGGATACCATACCATGCCGCCCCCGCTCGAACTGGCGGATTCGGAGGACGAGGAGGGGGATGCTGTTATCTTGCTCGAGCCGGAGGTGGTGCGGGATGTGCTGCCACCTACTACGACATCAACTACGATTGCGGAGCATACCGTGACCGGCGTAGGGACGACACACCAAAGCCCCGACACAAGCACGGGCTCGACGGGGCGGATTACGAAAGAGATACTGAAGGCTGAGAGGGCGCTTTTGGCTGCTTCTGGGGAGCAGGCGGCAGCAGCGGCGGAGGTAGAGGTGGGACTTGGGAGGTCGATGGGAGACTCGATGGGGTTGGTGGAGGGTGCGTCTGGGTCAGCTGCGACAGCAGGCTCAACTGCAACATCTGCTGCGATCATGGGCACGGGCGGGCAGAAGCGACGGAGGCATACCGGGGCTTTTGAGGAGGATTTGAAGGTGACGGGGAGCGATCCGCAGGAGAAGGCGCGGGTTAACAAGCGGAGTAAGACGCTGAAGACGTACGCGGGGAGGCAGAAGTCGTTTTGTTCGATGAAGAAGGGAGATGAGAGTGCTTTTGCGGAGTTCAAGGGTGATGACCGTGGAGCTGTTGGACCTTCGCCGCCCTCCTCTGCCCGGTTTACGGAACATTCGGATGCTATGGACTCGAATTCCTCGGGCGTCTTGCCTGACGGCACCATACGAGCAGACTTTGCGAATCATGAGCCGAATGTCATGTTCGGGGATTCAGGCAGCACCGCCGTGGATGGGTCGTCGGAGCAACAGCGGATGCTTGCACTCGCGCGGAGTGAGGGCAAGAAAGTGAGCACGAGTGCTTCGAAGTTGGGGGAGTCGGAGGTTGAGGCGCAGAAGAGCTCATCATCGTTTCCGTGGACGGCTTCCGTGCAGACGCCTTATGCGAAGACGCCGGGTGGTGTGGCTGAGGAGGGCGGGTTGCGGGTTGAAGCAATGGCGAAGGGTGATGATGGTGTTCATGCGGCTGACGGCCCATCACCTCTTGCACGGGACGAGCACATTAAGACAGCTGGGCAGCCTCTAGAGCAATTGACCGATGCGCCGCTCCCACAAGATATTGCAGTCCAGCCTTCGGAAGCGGTCATTGAGACCGCGAGCCCGATATCCAAGGCCTTGACATCAGTGACCAGATCCAGCCCAAGAGTCGAGATCATTCTACCCACCGAGCATGTACCGTCACCGAGCAAGCCAGCCCCGGAGACGACAACACAACGATCAACACGAGCCCGCAAGCGCAAGATCCAGGACCCGAGCAGCGAGGCCATCAACTCGGACGATCGTGAACTTCGCGCTGATCTCTGCGCCGTCGGCATGGAGAAGGAGCGGTATGTGCCACGACTGAGCAAACGGCGCGCTACGCAGGTTCTGGAGGTGCCGACCGATTTCTTGGTGATGCCGGAGAAGGCGGCGAAGGCGAAGCGGGCGGGAAGTATGGGTGGGATGGGGGTAGGGAGCTTCGATCAGACGCCTAAAATCGCCGTTTCAAGTGCGGCCGCTGGGGAAGACGAGGTGAAAGCCACGGAGGCCGCCCCGTCCGGAAGCATGAAAGCGTCGACTACGCCACTCAAGGTCACTGATGCTGAGACCCACCCAGAAGAGCCGCCCGTGAAGACAGCTGTGCCGGAGCAGTCCCCGGAAAGCGAGGTAGTAGCAAGCGTCAAGCAGGACTCCAAGTCTGCTGCGGCTGTAGAGCCGGGACCGGGCGTCAAATCTCCCGTAAAAGTGCCAGACGATGACGAAGTCTTCATCAAGCCAATGGCGAAGCCGAAACCCAAGTCCAAGGTCAGACGGAGTCATACTACGATTTTCGAGGATCACGTCGCCTTTGGTGGCTCTCAGCGGACTCCGACGTTGAGCCAGCAGCAGGCGAAGCGGAAGAGTGCTTTGCTGGATATCGGCAATGGAGGCGTGGCGGTGGCGAATCAGAAGAAGCGCCGCACGATTCTCGAGGACGATGAGGACGATGAAGGTGGGTTGGTTGTGACTGCTTCGGCGACTCAAAAGAAGCGCGGCAAAATCATTGAGGACGACGAGGATGATGAAGACCAGCTGGCTTCCGCTCCTTCCGCAGACCAGGAGGATGTCCCCCAGCCTGCCATTGAAGTGGGGGAGGCGCCTAAGAAACGTGGACGTGGCCGTCCGCCAAAGAACGCCCCTGTGAAACCGCAAGCGAACGACAAGGTACTCGACGCGCCAGACCCGGATCTGGACAAGAGCGTCGTGGGAACGGACGAAGCGCCCAAGAAGCCAGGAAGAGGCCGGAAGTCCACAGGCCCAACCTCTCATGCTGCGAAGCCCGTTGATCCCGGGACTACGAAACGTGATGACAAGATCCCCGAGACGTCTCGCGAACCCACTGCGAAGGCAAGCGCTGCGGTCGAGCCGGCCAAACCAGCTACTCCAGCAGCGACCCAGGAGCCGACGCCCTCGCCCGAGAAGGTCGCCAAAGTGGTCAAGGCTGTTTCGATACCTATCAAATCCAGCCCGACTTCGCATTCGCCGCTGAAGACTTCCTCGGCGGTTCCGCTTAGGGTTGGGTTGAATAAGAGGCAGCGTATTCCCCCTTTGCTGCGCTCGATTAGGCCGGTGAAGCGATGAGGTGGTGTGTCATGACAACTGCGATGGGCTGATGAATCGATGAGGCAGCTCTTTGAGACGATCCATGACGATGTATGGTGTATTTTATCAAGTAGAACGTCGACGAGGAAGTTGAAGACAAGTGTGTCATATGCCGCATGGACAGCACAGATTGCGGAGCATTTGCTAGGCATACATTCATAGCTTACTGCCAAGACTCTATATTTCGCTCCAAGCTCAAGCATCCGACTGGGACGCGAGCACCGCCTACGCCGGTCCAATGCAAAACCCCTAGCAACTTTCCGTAGGACAACCCGCATGCCCATGTGATTCCTCATCTATTCACGACGACGCCGTCTCACCCGCATGCACATCCTCCACCGTATTCTTCGTAAGCGAAGCCACCTGCTCATGCTCCGTCAGCCCCTTCCGCACCCTCGCCACATTATCCACAATCACCGCATCGATCCCCTCCTGCGCCTGCAAGCGACTATTATACGGATCATTATTATCCATCCCATACGACACGCACACCAAGCCCGAATTCTTCACCACCTGGATCAGCCGCGGACACAGCACGAACGGCTGCGCCGCGCTCACGAGGCCGAGGAGGTTCCACCGGCTGGCGAAGCGGATGGCCTCCTGCAGCGAGCTGGCGCGGATATCGCCCACGGGCGCCGTGCCGGCGTCGGTGAGGAAGAGGATGGGGAAGTTGGGTTGTTTGAAGGAGAGCAGGAGGCAGATGTCCGGGTGGAAGGAGGAGAAGATGATGTTGCGCTTCCGGCTGAGGTCGTAGACCATCTTCAGGACCGTGTCGACGAAGGAGTTGAGCTCGATGGCGTAGGTGTCCATGTCCTCGTCGACGGACTCGAAGAGCATGGGGTACTTCATCTCGATGTTGAAGCTGATGTCCTCTGGCAGGCGCTTGAACATCTCCTCGAGGGTTGTGAAGCGGGATTGGATGAATTCGCCGCGGAGGTTGCCTTTGAAGCCTTTCTTTTTGAAGTCGCGCGTGTGCTTCATGCGCTCGCGCATGTCGAGGCGGTCGTCCTCTACTGTCGCGTCGAGGGAGTAGGAACGCTGCACGCGACCCTTGGGTGCGTCGTTCTCGTTCCTCTCGTCGAGCTTTGTTTGCCGCTTCGCTCGCGGCCCACCCTCGCTCAGCGCGAGGAATTGTTCGAGGGTGAGGCTGTGCACTGGCACGTCTGCGCCAGTCTCACTGACCAGGAAATCATGGTAGATGACCGGGATGTGGTCCTTCGTCATCTGAACATCAAACTCCACGTACGACGCACCAAGCGATGCAGCCGTGACGAACGAGTCCAGCGTGTTCTCGCCCAGCTGCAGTGAGCGCTTCTTATCCGCGTCCGGCGCCATGTTCTTGCCGAGGCCACGATGGCCGATGATCCGGGTCGCGGAGGCTTTCCAGTACGTCCGGTCCTCCGACACGGAAAGATGAGGATGTATGAAGGGTGTGATGATGAGGAAGTTGAAGTTGACCGAGCCAATGATGTCCAGCGTCGCGCCGGCCACAAGCGGCACGCTCAAGTCACCTTGAAGGTTCATGCGCTTGGCGCCGATGGTGGGCTTGATGCTCGATAGCAGTGCTACTGCCCTTCCGATGACCTTGTCCGTCCTGCCCGCGTAGGTAGGAACGAGGTCAAACAAGAGCTTGACTTTCGCCGGGTCTTTGGTCGTAAACGCGATTGGCGAAGTGCTAATGTTCTCCTGCACCGGCAAGTCGATGATGGTCGATTCGCCTACCGCGCCTTGAGCGGATACTACAAGCGACAATGCAGTGTCGAGCTGAGTGGCATGCGCGTCGTTCAGCGCTATGTTCTCCAACAAAACCGCTTCAAGGTTCTTGCGGTTGTCCATAGAGCCAAGGCTGACCAGCACCATTGCTTCATCCGTCAGGTATCGATGGCCGAACGTCTTCACCGGTTCCGAGGCCCGTATCGTGCCATTCGTTGCCTCTTTCGACACACCAGTGGAATGTCGCTCCTCGAGTGACATGTGCGAGAAGTTGGACGCTTGTGCTGCGATCTCCGGGCTGGCATTCAGACTCGGCGCAGGCGTGAAAGCTCTCAAGAACTGAGCGGTCACCAGGTGGCCTCTGAGAGCCGCGTGCTCTTGTGGTGTCCAGCCGGAGTAGTCTTTCTTCGACACCACAGCGCCGCGCTGGACGAGCAGCTTGACGACCTCGAGCTGATTGTCAACGCAGGCGACGAAAAGTGGCGTCCAGCCGTATGTCTTCTCCGCAAGCTCAATGTTGACCTGAGTCGGCTTGCATGCGTCCAGCAGTACACGGGCACATTCTTCATGACCGTATCTTGCAGTTACATGCAACGCCGTCTCGCCTTGTGGATCCTGGTAGTTGACGTCAACTCCAGCCTCTATAACGAGCAGACTGACGATCTTCACAAAGTTCGCTTTGGTCGCCAGCGCCAATGAAGCGCCGTTCTTCTCGACATCCGCGTGGGTTAGCCTGATACCGAGACTGTGTTCCTCATCGCCAACAAAGAGCAAAGCTTTGGTGGTCCTGTAGTGGCCACCAATGACCGCCAAGTGCAACGGCGCATAGCCTTCTGTGTCTTGCCACCATACGGAGTCGATGCCGTCCGAGATGTCGAAGACTTTCCATACTTGCATGAAACGCATCAATTGCTGGCTAACCTCAACTAACCCATATTGTGCCGAATAGTGCAACGGAAGACGACCGTATGCGTCCTTGGCAACAATCGCCGATCTTTGCTCAGCGGTGAGATGTTCAAGAACGAAGACCAGCAGCTTCTCGGCGCGGTCGTCCTTGCCAAAGTCGCTGTCCGGGTCGCGCTCCATGATCTTGAGCGCACCCGGCGCACGTACAGGAGGCTGCGCGGCGTTGATGTACGTCCCGGTCTCGAGTTCGCTCGCCAGGCTATCAGAGTGCGCTGACATGTCCAGAGCCCTCGCGCGACCAATCGCAATCACCAACCGGTGGAGACAATTTCGCTTGTTCATGTCGTCGTCTTGTTCCAGAGTGGGTACTCGCTGCAGGATGACTTCGATGCTTTTCTCAGACTTGAAGGATATAGCACGTTGAAGCAGATCCAGAAGCAACGTCTTCCGCTGAGCTTCATTGCCCGTGGTGGAGACGGCCGTCTGCAATACCTCCAAGAGCCTCGCCGTGTCGTCCTCGCGCACCGCCGCGTCAAGTGCATCCAGATTCGCGGGCGGTAGCCTCAAGGACGACTTGGATGCTGATCGGCGCAGCGACCCGGAGCTCCCGGATTGCACAGAGCTCGCATCGTCTTGCGACTTTGCCGGACCAAGACTGGACAGCCAGTCATTGACGGCCCGCATATCCTGGGTCAACATGTTGTTGGTAGCAAACGGCTTCGGGTCTACCTTGGTCGACAGGTACTGGCTCTGCGCCGAAGACGAGGGTACCTTCTTGTCGAGCTTCTTTGTGATCTTGACGAAGCCTCGCCGGTTGACCTCGCCGTACCATTGCAGCTTGCGGTATTGGCCTCTGAGCTCCAGCAGCGTGGCCATCAAGTCCTCCATCTCGTCTTTGTCCATGCCATCGTGCAGTTTCGAGGCCATGCCATATTTCTCGTATAGCAGCCGCAGTCTCCGTGAGAGCTCCGCGAACTTCCGGTTGTAGAAGGTGTCGACGTCTTCGAGTTGGCGGTCGAGCGTGAAAGAGAAGCCTGGATGCTAGTCAGCATCCTGTCTCTAACGTCCACCTACATCAATCGTGCCTGCCAGATCCGGCTCCTCGCCCTCTACCACTGCCTGCTGAACCGCCTTGATGATCTTCTTCAACCTCTTGTAGTCGATATACGCTGATGCCCACTCCGGCACCTGGTTCCGCGGTAGATTCTGCCCAAACTTCATATTTACGGCTTAGGTCGCGGCGGAAATCACCGACGCTGTACGTGCTCAATCGATCAGCCACGAGTCTGCACGCTCATACACCGCGCCGCCTTCTCTGGCAGGCCTTTACGGAGGTGCTGAGAAAGTGGACCACCTCAGTCCGACCGACGTCGAGAGGATGTTGGCCATTGAGCTTGGAGAGTGGTGTACGGTGCAAGATGCGCGTCGGGTCGTTCACAGTTCAATGTCCATGCAGTCGTCAAGGTAAGGTACGGACTGCTGCACCGGCTGAATGGCGGGTTTCATCAAAGGGAAGACCCGCGGCCAGGAACTGCGTGCTCGGAGACGACGAGCTCATAGGTTCGTTGTGTGCTTACTTCAGATATCTCCATTCTCCATTTTGCTGGTACGTACCCCCAACGTCACAATTCGAAACGTCTCACCTTCAAGGACATGGTGCATGCCAGCCGTTGATGTGGGCCTGAGGCTCCCAAGGCTCTGTATGTCTTCTCTTTCCATACCGCTGCGAAAGACGACTACAGGTCGTCTACATGTACCGTACATTATTGCTACCGAACGAGAACCCGGCGAGGGATTCAGACGGTTCTACGCCAACTGTGGGTCGTCACTACTAACACCCACGAGGTTCTAATATGGTGGGCTAGACGACAGAACTGATTGAGCCTGTGTTCACCGAAGCGCGTTCCTCATGGGCGACTCCCACTGGCACAGGCACCTCCTTACTATTGCCGCAAGGTCCCCCGAGTAGAATACCCACACAAAGCCGCTGCCCACCGCTCGTAACACAAAACACGTGCCCACCCAGTAAAAGAAACTCGGTGCAGCACCCAGCCGAGAAACCTCGCACCCGAGGCGTTCTGCAGTGCAACCTCCAACTCCAATCAGTCTCGGAATTTCCCTCGATGGGGTGGCGGCGACTTTCCGATGCTGTGGCCCGGAGAGCCACACACACACACAATGAAAAAGGTGCTGTCGGTGTGAGAGAGCGCCACTGCCGCCGCCGTTGTGTCTCGTGCGGAACATGTGCGCTGTTTGTGCTTCGTGCAGCAGTAGTGCTCGGTCATAGTCGAGCCCGTGGCCATGGCTCAGGGAATCGGTAGTTGGGGTGTGTTTGTGTGTGTGTGTGGTGAAATCATCATCATTGCTAGTTGTTACCTCTTGAGGTACCCGTAGTCACTCAATGATGGCTCTGGCCGTTTCGTGTACGGCTGCATGCGTTGAATGAAATGAGTGTCCACCGAAAAAAGCTGACGGTCACCGCCCATGAATGTTGGAGCCCCGTCGGCCACTGCCTCTTCTCCCCGAACCCGCCGTACGCCATGCGAGAAAAAGGACAAAGTGGTATCATAGTGAAAATGCTGCAAAATCACATCGCCGCACCAGCAGCAAAAACCGCGATGGTACTACCTTTTAGCCAGCCGCGGCGATCGCCCGGCCTGGCTCAAGCGACTGGAACACCGCCATTCTATCCGCTACGGCTTGGAGAAGCGCAGCGTCGGGTTTCCCCTTGACTCTCTTGGACCTTCACAGACTTGTTGTCAGCGAGTACGAATCGACGGGGGTGTTGGAGGATGCCCACTTACGGATTTCTCGAACAGCCTTTACACCGTCCGTGGCCGCAGACCTGACACGTGTACCTGTCGACGAAGACGGCGTCGCAATGGTCGCATGTGTAGCGGATGCGTTGCCGGGCTTTTCGGTAGACGCGCTGGACTTCGGGGACTGTGCGTGCTTCCTCCTTGGGGATTTGCTCCTTGTCGAGCGAGACAATCGTATCAGGGTTATGTAGCGTGGGCGGACGCTTCTCGCATTTGGTATGGTGGCATTGCTCGCACTCGGTCTGCGTTGGTGAGGCGAAAGGTGTCTCGCAATTGTGGCATTTTCGTCGGACATGCTGTGTCGTGGGATGTTGGACGAGGTGCTCGCCACCGGGTGGA
>NAJQ01000920.1:0-11181 GCA_005059865.1 Friedmanniomyces simplex
ACGCCGCCCTCTTCCTCTCCTACGCCAACCCGCCGCTCCACGAGCGCACCGGCACCCTCCCCGCGCACGTCGGCAATGTCACGCAGTACGGCAAAGGGCCCCGGGATTTCGCCTTCGTCGCCTTCTACACCGTCGTGCTCACCTTCACGCGGGAGTTCCTGATGCAGCGCGCGATCCGCCCGATAGGCCTCTGGTGCGGCATACGGGCTCGCGGGAAGCTGAGTCGGTTCATGGAGCAGTTCTACACCGCAATCTACTTTGGTGTCGCGGGCCCGCTGGGGTTCTGGGTCATGAGTCGGACACCGGTGTGGTATTTCAACACTGTGGGGATGTATGAGGGATACCCGCACCGGGCGCACGAGGCGCTGTTTAAGGCGTACTATCTGCTGCAGGCGAGTTACTGGTCGCAGCAGGGGCTGGTGCTGATGTTGCAGCTGGAGAAGCCGAGGAAGGATTTCAAGGAGTTGGTGCTGCACCATATCATCACCCTGGCGCTCATCTGGTGCAGCTACCGCTTCCACTTCACGTATATGGGCGTAGCGGTGTATGTCACCCACGATGTCTCGGACTTCTTCATCGCGGTAAGCCCCCCATCCCATCTGCACATAGTGGCAGCCGCAGTCACTGATGATCCTCCGCGCAGACCTCCAAAATCTTCAACTACCTCGACTTCTGGATCACGGGACCCTACTTCGTCATGTTCCTCTGCATCTGGGCCTACCTGCGCCACTACATCAACCTCGTCGTCCTGAAATCCCTCCTCCCCCCGGGCCACATCCCCTACACCTCCATCCGCACCGGCGAGTTCGCGACCGTCGGGCCCTACGAGCTGAACTGGGAGACGCAGCAGTACAAGTGCTTGATCAGCCAGCCCATGGTCTTCTTCTTGCTGGCGTGCTTGCAGACTATTAATATTATTTGGTTCTTCCTGCTCGTGAGGATCGCGCTGCGGTATCTGATCAAGGCCGAGCAGAAGGATGAGAGGAGCGAGGATGAGGGGGAAGAGGAGGAAGAGGTGCCGGAGCCGAGGATGGCGAATGGGCTGCCGGCGAATGGCAAGGTTGTTGAGCCGGTGGCGGTCGAGTAGGTGCGTTGGGTCGATGGGAACAAGTAGCAGCGAGCGGTGCGGGGAGCATGTGAGGTTGTGTACGATGACTGTCAAGCGTTCGAGCGGAGTACCGTTGGCATCCTCGACAATGATGGGATGGGAAGGACTGGAGGTATGTGTTGGTATGCTGTACAGTAGTAATGTAATGACGCAAAGTCAGGAAGACACGGTCGGTGGCGATTTCGTTCAAGGCCCCCCCTTCGGCGCGCCTCCACTGTTGTCAAGGTCGCCAGGGTGTGTTGTTGACTTTACTGTAACATATTCCTCAGAAAACAGCTGAATGCATACCCGTCGCCGAGGCCAACGCCTTTGAGCGGCATGCCGCTCTCGGACGGGTGTTGTCAAGGCTTCGCTCACGGCGCGGCCAGCGGTCTGACGCTCCTTCCCTATCTTGGAGTTCTCTTGGCAACCCGACACAGTGTTAGGCTGATCAGCAACTTCGCGGAGGTTGTAGAACCGCCGTGGAATGGGCGAAAGCTGCTCAGCTCGGATCCGCTCTTCAGCCACAAGAACAAGAGGCGTGGTACCGTCGCCCCAGCACCGACTAAGACAACCCAGCAAACCAGACCGAGCCGGAGTTTCTCCCACAGAATGCGTCTGATTGCTTCCCTCTCGTTCATCCTCGGGAATGGTTCGTCAGGGACTTTCTTCTTCAGTATCTCGCAAAGCGGCGCCCATCCTTGCTTCGCCTCGAAGAAGAACAGCCTCTCCGCGGGCACGGCAGACTTCAGGTACTCAATATGCTGCTCATACACTCCCCGCCCGGGTCGCCCGAGGTGCTCACCATAAGCACCACCTAGCACCAGCCGGCTGAGGACAGGCCAGTACCTGATGGATACCCTGCGGAACAGGCCGAAGGATTAATTTCTTCACCCACCGCCACTCGCGCACCGGGGCGTTGATCTCCCGCTGGATTCGAGGCGTGCTGAACGAGGCTGTCGGGTCCGTAGACCGAAAATCAATCTGAAGGAACCTTTGTGGACTCCCCAGTCGGATTCGACGACGAGTCGGTACGCTCGCTTCTTCCCACTGCGATTGCTCCAGGTTTCGGTCGTTCGTTTTTGATCTTCGTCTGGACCGGTGCTACCGCCTCCTGACCTGCGGCTACATAATCCTGCGGAGAGGCTGGAACACAGTCAAGACCTTCATATCGCCTCAGTACGTCGAGGCAGCATCGAACTCCACGCTTCAGTCTCCACCTATGCACGCGAAGGACCTCGTAAGTTTGCTGTACCGTCATACCAAGTCGCAAGAACAATGTCGAGCCCGCTTCAAGGCACCGTGCCCCTCCCAGGTCCTCGAACATTACGCTGCTCAACAAGCAACCACTTCCCGTCGACTTGCCAATGCCAAGTCATGATACAGACCGCTTCTCTCCTGACGTTCTCAAACTCCTTCAGAGGCACACCGCTGATACCCAAGGTCATCCAGACGGTACCGTATCCAGCTGGCACATTGACGGATGTGCACGCGTTGAGAATCTGCACCTGCCAGTCTGGATGACGAAGCGAGGTATCCGTCAAGCGGGCAACGTGTGATGCTGCACTCGTAGCCGCAGGGAAGTCGTCAAAGTGTGCCTTCAGATCTGTGTGCATCAAATTCATGATGGCAGTATCGTGCATATGGTGTGATGTAAAGGCCTCGATGAGCTTGCGCGAGTCCTGCTCGAGCTGGGCGGCGACTTCGTCTGATGAACGCTGGTCCCGTAGGGCCATATCTTCACTCGCCACAGACCATTCTAATCAAAGGGCTCGGTTTGGCGTCACGGAAGCGGAAGGCCTAGTATCGGGCAGCGTATTGGCTCCACACCGTGCAAGCATCCTCTAGATGGTCTTGGAGAAGGACGAGGGTAAGCCTGAACCAGTCTCGTCACATACCGTATGGATTCAGAGCTTGGGTGGCGGTGACTGGAAGAGATAGGGATGATGTTTTTGGTGCTCGTCTCGTCCTCGCGCCGCTCTTGTCGAATACCTGTCGCCATATATGGCTCGCCGTGCACTTCCTGGAAGGTGGAAGCTGCCCTGCAGTTGCAGTCTTTCACGCACTGCACCCTGGAAGGCCACGAAGTGAGGGGAAGGTGCATGTAGTGCCTTCCTAAAGCGTGCCGATCCGCTGCCCGCCCCGGCCAAACAGCCCTATCGCGACCACTACACGAGTACATGAAGCCATGCTTCTCCACGACAACTGCCTTTCGGGGAGCACAGTAGTCCTGCTGAGGCTCAACGATGTCCCAAGTCCGGATCATGATCCACGGCGCGGTGGCCGCTCCAAGGAGAGGAGTACTATCCGGACGATACGGAGCGTTCGTCAAGATCCAACAGCCACCATCAGGAACACGCGGCAACGCCACAGCAAGCCAGAAGAAACCTAGACTTATCGACCTGAGCCGGGAACTCTACCACCGAAGTCCAGCCCATCCCTTCCACCCACCCGTATGCATCACGCCATGGGACACCCACCAGCCGAAAAAGGCCGGTAACACCATCTTACGCTCGGCATCGTACGCCCTCTCCATGAGCGATCACGCGGGCACTCACGTCGACGCCCCCAAGCATTTCGGTCCCGGCGGCAAATCGATCGACCAAATCCCGATCGAAGACTTCTATACCTCAGCCTTCTGCCTCGACCTCTCCCACGTCGAGCTCAAAGCCAGCATCTCCGTGGCGGAGATGGAAGACGCTCTCGCCAAGTCAGGCCAGGAGATCCGGGAAGGCGACACCGTGCTGTTGTACATGGCGTTCAACAAGCGCGTACCGTTTGACGATCCGCGCTGGCAGCACGATTTCCCCGGCCTTTCGTTGGAGGCGGTCCACTGGTTGGCGGATAAAGGCTGTAAGATCTTTGGCGTGGAGGCTATCAGCCCTGCGCCAGAGGGTGAGCTTAACTTTCAGGCGCACAATGCGTGCGGTGAGAGGGGTATCACGCATATTGAAGGCTTGGATAATCTGGAGAGCGTGGTGGGCGCGGGAAGGTTCAGGTTCATTGGGTTTCCGTTGAAGATACGAGAGGGTAGTGGTGGCCCTATGCGCGCGGTCGCATTGTTCGAGGATTGATCTCGTCTCCGCGACAAGTTTCGGAAGGATGGAGGTGCGGAATGTCGAACGAGCACTCATACCACACGCCGAACTTCTTTCGTACACGGCCGGGTGTGTACATTGTATCGACAGCCGCCGGTTCCGCAGTATATGGGAATCCTTGGCGTCCAGCACCCGATCTCACCTCGAGCATGTGTTGCGTAAGGCCCCTTGCATGATTCGACGTTCTATGGTTTATCCTTTATCCACCCCCGAAGCTATCACAACAGACCCTTAACCTCCCTCGCCAACTTTTCCTGCCCCTTACTCGCCCCAACAACAGCCTTCGCATCCAGCGCTTTGCACAAGTCCAGCAACTCGCCATCCTGAGGCGCACAGTAGACCAGATAACCCAGGGTCAACAAAAGTGCCTTCACCGCCTCCTCATTGTCTTCCGACCCTAACGTCTCGATCACCGAAGCAGCGAGCTCGACCTGCAATCCCTCGGCCAGCACTTCCCTCTGCTCCTCACGACGGAGCCGGTAGTTGGCTGCTGAGAGGTTGAAAGCTAGCCATGCGGACGCCACGCGCACACTGGGGTGCGAGACGTCCAGGAGCGAGGACGTGATGAGCTGACCTAGCAGCGTCGCGAGCTCGGAATTGGATTTCAGGATCTCTTTCACGTACAAGAGCGAGGTGAAGAGATTGCAGGCCAGGTGGATAGTAACGAGTCGTAGGCTGTGCGGACACTTAGATACACCGTTGACGTGGCTTATGATAGTGGGTATCGTTTGTGAACTCCTCGGCTCTTCGGCGAACCAGCCGCTGACTCGCGGGTCAACCATGGCGCAACGCAGCAGGTCCACAGCCGCAAAGCGCAACTCCACAGGCAGAGAGAGCACTTGATTTCGCATTGTGTCGCCGATGGCCGAAAGATCCGGCAAGGTCGCTTCCCGAGCATCCTTGCTCCTCACTTCGACGAAAGACTTGAGCGCGGTGAGCTTCGGATCCCTCCCAACATCTCCGAGCTTGGCTACCAGCTTGTCAAGTGGCGGCACCTTGCCATACGTGACCGGCTTCAAGCTTCCATACTGCAGTGTGGGTACGGCGAGCAGTGAATGCGAATGTGGAGGAAAGGTGTCGCGCAGCACACTCTCCACATTCGCTTTCAGCAAGCTCGGGTCCGCGCCCTTCCACTCGTCTCGCTTGCCACCTTTCGAGAATGTCATGAAGGTCGGCGTTGCGCGGATTTGGTAGCGGGAGGCGACATCGTGAGCGGCATTGATGTCGACTTTGACGAAGAGCGCGTGAGGGTGCTGTTCCGCGAGACTGTCGTAGGTTGGATAGGCTAGCTTGCAGGGTGCGCAGGTGGAAGAGGTGAAGAATATGGTTGCCGCTGTGCTTGATGCGTTCTGTAGGTGCTTCTCCAGAACGCTCAGGCTAGTGACGTTGATCACGCTACCGTACGGCGTTGCCTGGGCAGAACCCGTGCCATTCGCCACGGACGGTAAAGCACCATTCGTCGTCCCAGGCGCTGCCGAGCCGGCCGCATTCGCAGCAGGCATGCTTCGCGACGGCACAGGAGCCTGCGTCACGCTCCGCATACTCGCATCAATCTGTGGTTTCAACATCTGCCCAAATGGCGTGTCAAGCACACGCTTCGGCAGGCTCATGATGTGCTCCGGGATCCCCTTCCCCAGCAAGAACATACTGAAATCGTTCGTGAAATTGTTACAGTTGTGGGCGAACAAGTCATAGCTCTCGGGAGTGTAGATCTCCTTCAGACTCTCCAGATAGTCCAGCACGACATCCAGGGGTAGTTGCGTACGACCCAAGGGTATGATTTCCATGGGCCGGCCGTGATGCGTGGCCCCTGGCCGGCAGGTTTGTACGCCGGCGCCAAAGAAGTACTCGATGTTGTTGAAAACCAGTGCAGTGTGATATACGGCGTCGATTTGAATGCCTGGGAGTGTCAAATAGTGCCACGAAAATCATCTCTATGCTCAATACCTACCCAGGTAGGCTCTGGACATGGAGCGTGCCATGCCGTGGGTCAAATCGTAGACATAAAGTTGAATGTGCATGGTGGCGGTCGCTCTGGCAGGTCAAGCTTGATGGGGTCGGTGAAATGCAAGATGTACGAGTATGTTCATGAGTTGAGAAAGAAAGAAAGCCAGTCTTAGTCAGGATACTACGTTGACGTTTATAATGACTACTTCCATCTCCAGGCGGCGAATGTTGTACGAATTGTGCGCCACAAGCTCGGACCACATGGCTCGCATTTCCACTCTCTTCCAACAACATCCACCCTACTCATCACGCTGCTCGAAGCATCATATGTGAATCACAAAGCTATCGAAACTGTCCGCCTCGCCTAGCCAGTCGACAGCCAGAGCTTGTACCCGCCTATATCTGATACGTCAGCTCCACCGGCTGCCCACCGCTCTCACCACTCTTCAACATCGCCTCCAAAATCTCCAGATCAGCCAGCGCCTCCTCGGGCCTCTGCCGTGACTCCTGCTTGCCGGACACCAGCGACTTCGCCCAAGCGAAGACCTCCTGCTTAACGCCGCCCAGATCATCGGGCTTCTCTACGACCCTTTCCTCGCCGTCGAGAGGCTTAACGGTGACTTTCTTGCCATCCACCGTCACGCTGCCCTTCTCACACGCGATCGCCCAGTCGGCTCCGGTGAACGTGGTGCCGAAGGACACGGAGAAGTTGCCGGTCGAGCCGTTGGCGAGCTGGAACGTAGCGTCCACAGTGTCCACAGGTGGCAAGTGCGCTTGCAGCTGCTGCGTGAACGCGCTCGTTTTCGCGACCCTCGCTTCGCTTCCCAGTAGCATTCTCATGCCCGCGATGAAATGCACGCCACCATCGAGCAGGAAGCCGCCTTGGTGTTGAGGCTTCTTCCTCCACTCAGTCTCTAGGTACTTCATCCCAGGCTTTACGTTCCCGGAAAGCTTGTGGCGGAAACCGATGACTTTGCCGAAGGACCGGGCTTGCTCGGCGGCGTAGATGAAAGCCTAAGCCAGAACATTAGAAAGAGCCGCAGACAGTAGATAGTCAGCTTCAATCTACTCACATTAAGATACCGAAACTGCTCCGCAACCCCAAACGTAACCTTCCCCGTATCAACATTCCCATGATACCAATCCACCAGCGCCTTCCCCGTAGCAACATCCTTCGCCAAAGGCTTCTCAGCAAAGACATGTTTCCCCTTCTCCAGCGCCAGCTGGATATACTCCGGCTGGTTCATAATCGGAAGCGCGATGATGACCGCCTGCACATCGTCGCGGTCGAGAAGGTCCTGGTAGCCCTTATCGGAGTCCTCGGAGTAGAGGTCGACGTGGGATAATGCATCGGCTACGCCTTGCGCGGATTTGAGGGAGCGGGAGTAGATGGCTTTGAGTTCCAGGTCTTCGCTGGCTTGGACCGCGGGGAGGTGTTCTTCTTTGACGAAGATGCCTGATTGATGGTTTCAGCAACGGGTCCTTCACGTCCATCCTTGATGTGTCTTACCACTGCCAATGATGGCTATGCCGATCTTTTTGCCGCTCATTTTGATCTTAAATTCTGGTGGATGAAGTGTGACACTGTAGAAAACACGAGAGGCTCTCCGATCTTGGTGCAAGACACAAACGACACTAATTGTGGTACTCACCTCAAGTGATAGCAACGCCGCGAGTATTTCGTCTCCGTGACGACATGTACCTGCCTATTCGGTCCCTACCAGGTAGACGGCCGGAAAAAGTCTGTCGCGGGGAAAAGTGGGTCAGGCTGCAGCTGTGGCTCTCGAACTTCACATCCAACTTGCTCTGATGAATACAGGTAAAAGTGCAGCCTCAATTGGAATGCTACATTTTTTGCTGCGGACAGCTACGCTACCGGGGGTATCTAGTAAGGAGTGCAAAGGCGCTGAAGCGCGAAAGTCAACAAAATAAGATATTAGACCGTCTCCCCAGGTTGGTTGATGACCAGCATCCTTTCGAGAACTCGCATTTTCCCCCACCACTTCCACTGCCCACGGCAGCCGGGGGTAACGAGCACGGCACGGCTACAGCCTTTCACTGCGACTGCTGCTGCTGCATCTCGATCGAAGGAGCAGTAGCCGGGCGCCGCTCCTCCCGCTTTTCCGACTCCGGCTCCGATCCCTCCTTCTCGGGCTGCCGCAAGAAGATGGAAGACAGACTCCCGATACGGACTTGCTCGGACTTGACCTTTCGGAGCTTCCTGTTGACCGGAGGCGGAGCCAGCTTCGGCGGGAACGCCTTGTTCTTCAGGATCGGCCGCTTCATCTCCTGGACCGGCCCCGCTGCTGGCCGCTCCTCGTCAATGCGCTCCGTCTGCCCTCGGATCCAGCTTTTGACGTTGCGGAAGCGGGGCAGAGTGGAGATTGAGGAGCGCAAGCTGGGCGCGTACATTCGGGCGTGGTGGGTGCCTGGGAGTTGGTCCAGCTCCAGCGGTCTTGGAGATGTCGGCGAGAGTGCTGCGTGTGCGGTGTGTCAGGCGGTGTTGGCGGGTTGACATCTGCCTCGCTGATCGGCCGCTCGGTAACGGCAACCCTGAAGCTGGACTTGGTCGTTTCGGGGCGAGACTGCTGTGTCACGTGGCTTTTGCTGCTGAGCCTGTTTGATGCAAGCCGAGCCTTCTCGGGTGTTTTGACGAGGACGGACTCGTCATCCAAGAAGGTGTGAGCTTCTCGTAAAGGTGTCCCGGGAGCTGTAGGAGGATGTGCGGTCTTCCACAGGTTCTTGACGTAAGGGTTCTGTGAGTGGAACTTTTGAGCGACTTCCGGCGGTACCGGCGCCGTACGTTTGCCAAACTTCGACAAGCTTGCAATTGAGGCATGCTGCGACGAGCGGACAGAATACCGCGTCTCACGGTAAATCGGCAGAGCGGTTAGACGCCCGTTCCGTGGTGCAGGGCTAAGCGCGATGGTACTTGGATAGTGAGGTCGGAAGTGTGTGATCTCGGAGAACGTGGCACCCTTCCGTCGCTGCAACATCGCGTACACGAGCAAAGCGATGATCATCACTCCCCCTGGCCGCCAAGTCAGTATAAGGCCTGTCATCGGGAGTACAACGAGCAGTGAGAACATACCTATGACCGTCGTTGCTATCGTGATCTGCTTCGCACCCTTGGAGAAGCCTTGATTTGCGTGGGACGTGCTACCCTCGCTCGACAGGTCCGCGTTCGGTATCGGCGAAGCAGTAATGGCCGGGCCCCATTGCGTGCCGTCGCTGTCAGCGCTTGTGACGGCGATGATAGATGTTGCCAGAGTGGTAGAAGAAGATGCGGCAGAGGGGACGGGGATGGCTTTGGTGCTGGCGGTGGCGTCGGTCGTGCTGAAATTGCTAACGCTCAACGAAGAGGACGATTTTGTGCTGCCGAAGGTGACTGATGTCTTCGAGTTCGTCGTGTCGGAACCCCGACTCGATGATGTGGCCACAGCCGGGTCGGTAGAAGTGGTCTCGTCGGCTGGGTCGCTATCAGGTCTTGTGGTCGTCATCCTCTGGGACGGCACCGAAGTCATGCGGGAGAACAACGACGAAGTCGTGGGCGTCGGGGCAGGCGAGAGCTGCTGCTATGAGGACGATCCAAAACGAGTGAACATTAGGATAGTGGGGTCCTGCAGTAGCCGGCTGCAAAGACTTAGTAGTTGAACTTGTGAAGCTAAGGTAGAGGAACGCGCTGCGTTATCTGCACAACGAAGAAAAAGGTAAACCAAGGAAGATTCAAGGAGGTATCACCGAACTCGCTGCCCAGCAGCAAGACCCGCGAGTGCCTTGTGCGGTGAAGGTGAGGAATGCCACGTCGAACGCCAACTCTGCACAGGCAGTCACAGAATGGATTATGATGGAGGGCAGCAGGGATGGACGTTTCCTGACAAAGTGATGCATGTGCCGCCGCGGGTCAGCGCGAGGGAGCAGAGTGCGGGAGACATCCCAGTCGTGAAACACGACGGCACCGCCTCATGAAGCAAAGCGTCCGGGTGCTCTCGTGGGGTGCCTGCTCACGTCCAAAAGCAAGGTCCAAAGGTGCCGGATGTGTTTCCGAGAGGAGTGAAGTTGGGCGCATCTGAAACGGCCGCGCTGAGACAGGTCCGGTAGGTGGACGAAGTGCCGGTCGGCATTTCTGGTACCCTGTCCTCAAACACGGCAGGCAAACGTGGAACCCATCGATGGCACAGGTATGGTGCGAGCACATGCTGTAGGAGGTAGACCTTCTCTCCTGTGTCTGGGTCCCAAGGATGACTTGATAACGATCATCAATCCGGTACACATGGGTACATACATCTTTCATTAGACAACAACCTCTCCCCACACCCTACCGTCGTCCGTCGTCTCGAATATATCATATAGTATAGTTGCGGAGGATCGACGGAGCCGGTTGATATGATCTGCTGGCTCTGAGGTGCCGCCGGCCCGCTGTGGGCTCTCGACCGTCAGGGACGCCGCCGCCGTCGCACCGGCGGCGGGTGTGGGTGGACCGTGAAACCCTTCAGATTGAAGACTGTAGCACGGCAGACCCCGAAGAGGTTTATTAGAATCGCAGGCGTAGACAAAGCATGGCATCGTGAAGCTGGTCCAGCCTTCATCAACATGATGTAGACACTGTCCTTCCATCGAGCCGCCAGACGAGCCCAGTGGCGCAGCGGTGGCGGCGGAGCTGGACGATTTGTGTCTAGCCCGAGCCCCATGTCACCAGAATCACACCCAGCTCACATACCGTGTGCGGAGGTTAAGAAGATTGATGGGTATACGCACTCACGGTGAGGATACCGTCGGCTTCCCATACTGTTTGTCGGTGAACATCCATCTTCCGGCAAAAAGCATACATCGGGCGGCAAAGGTGGCCCTTGTGGGTACAGGTCCAAGAAGGCCTTGTCACGCGTGGCTGAGCTCTCACATAGCCCACGTTGACGTTGCGCTCAGCTGCTCTGGTCACTCACTCGTGAACAGTCGAGAGTTCAAGAGGGGTAACACGCGCCACAGGTCAGAGCTATAAATCCTCTCAGCAGCAGCCATCACTTCACTTGCAAACATCACCAATCACAC
>NAJQ01000921.1:0-11176 GCA_005059865.1 Friedmanniomyces simplex
TCGCTTTCTGCATCTCCGCAATCACTCGATCTTTCGGAATGATGTTGGCGGTCTTGATGCGCTCCGTGAGGGTCGCAGCACTGACGTACTGCACCATGTGAACGACAAAGGCGTACCGCTTGCTAGTGAGCGCGTAGGTCACTGTCAGGTGGTTCGGATAGTTCGCTCTCGCTCGAATCTTCTGCGTCAGGTCTGCCGGCTTCGTCGAGCCCGGCTTGTTCTTCAGGCCTTTGAAGTTGGACTTGATTTCATCCTCGTTGACCTTGACCTCCACCTGGTTCGGAAAGGCGATGTCGACTGGCTGGTATGGTGACATGCCCTGTGCAACGCCACAATACATGAGCAGGCGCATATCGTTGCTGTTAGCCATGCGTAGCGCCTGCTCTGTACTGAGGGTGATGGTCGCTCTAATCGTGTTACGATTCTGCGGCATTTCTGCGCCACCTGCGTCAGAATCGTAAGTGTACTCTTTGAAGGGACGCAGTCTCGAGATAGTTACCTGGGAGATCCGTCAAGGGGAGGACTGTGTCCACGATCTCATAGAAAGGACTGGATTTGAAGTCTGCGTGTACAGCGTTAGCAGCGATATCTGGACGTCTGGCAATGGTAACGTACACTTGCCGCCGTTCGGCAGCCTGTTCTGGGTGGGCATCGGGGCCGCTCGCCCGGGAGGCAGCGGATACGTCTGATACCCGCCTGCTGGAGGGTTGTATGCGGTCGCTGGCGTGGTCCGTCCTGCTCGTGCCCGCGCCTGGCCCTTGTTCTGCACCCGGTGACTAAAGTCCTCGAAGGCTTCCGGATCGCCTTTGGCCACGATGTCGTCGAGTACTACACACAAAGTCTCCCCGTCAGCCTACTCCGATGCCTCTCCCATTCGATCCACCTCACGAGCTCGCGCAGGCGAGTATGTGTGACCTCGTACTCACTTTCTATGCATCTCTTTTGGAGGTCTGCCTTGTTCCCCGAGACAGCCTTGCCATACACCCTGCAGATATCCTTGAGCTCGTTGTTGACGATCCTCTTCAGTGTCGTCTGCAGCTTGGCCTTCGACTGCTGGAGCATGTGTCCGGCACTAGCTGCCATCTCTCGAGCGCACGCAGCGCCGTTTCGTGGTGAAGGTACGGTCACCAGGCCAGCGTGTCGGAAGTGTTCACCAAGGGGGAAGGCTGCGATGCGTGCGGTTGAAGAAGGTGGTGCCCGGAAGGACTTATAGATAGTCTTCGATGCGCGACCGCGCGGGTCGCGTGACGAACGTGGTGAAGGAAAGGTTTGAAAGGAAGTGAGGCTTTGTGCGCATTGTCGGAAGGCGCGATTGAGCTGCAGTACCACTTCTGGCAAGTGTGAAGTGTCGTGTTCACATGCCTCTCACAGTGCTGCACCTCTGATAAGCAGGATGGCTTGACCGCGCACGTGGAAGTCGAATGGGGAGGAATAGCACGGCAAAAGCGACGATGTGAGGTATCGTGCTGCTGACATCCCGGCGAGGAGTCGGGGATCGGGATGAAGGAAGTCGCTCGAGGTGCATAATCTGTATCTTAGCAGCCGCCGCGGGGACGGCCGTGCGCCCCTAGTGATCCGACTTCGATTGCGCTTTTGGAGGAAATACTGTAATCGGCAAAACTGCTGTCTTGCTAAGTCGTCTTACTCTTCTTCCAACGCACCCCAGCAGACGACCACGGACAACATGGCGAGAAGCGCACGATCAAGCGCCATCAAGAAGAACAAATCGGGCCTCAGGAAGAAGGTGTTCGGGCCGGTCGAGACAGCCCGCAATGAGCGACTGAACGCAAAGCTGCTCGAGCTGGCACAGCAACCCAAGGCACCGCGCCCCGAGATGGACGTTGAAGAGGAGTGTCAGTCGTCTCAAGGTGGCTGTAGGCGTATCGAATATGTCTGACATTGAGTTCAGCAGCCTCGAAGACCGCCGAGCCGGAAGGCAAAGCCGAACAATCCATGGACCTGGACGGTGATTCAGTAGCGGCGAAGTTGAGGAGCGGTGACAAAAAAGGCAAACCGCGAGCAAATAAGATACAGAAGTCGAAGCGGCGAGCCAGGAACGAAATCGCCTTCGCACCGACTGGGAGAGCGAGGTCGAAGAAAGGCAGTAAGCGATGAGCTTTCGAACTGCAACGGCAGCGACGAATGACGGGGAGGCTGCGTTCGATGCGTTCCGTCACGAGCTCGAGGAATTCCACGGGACCGGCCACGGTCGGACGAGGAGCAGTATCGGGTTCGACCAGCATGAAGCACACGAAGCGTTGGAGCGTTCACCGCTCATATCGGCGGTAGGTGGGGAGGTCGTGCGTCGGGATGGGTTTACCCGGTCACTTTGAACGTAGGAATTAATATCTGCGATCGAGTTCATACACGGCTCACAATGCCATCGATCCGCGCTAGCGTCGACGTGCAAGCGTGGAATCCTCCCACCCTGTATGCGGCTGTCTCGCTGATTCAACATCACTTCAACATCCCGCCATCTAAGCCTGTGCAGAGTTTGCCCGCCCCACCAGTGACCTTTGGTGGCCTAGGATGGAGGGAAATAGCCGTTGCGGGAGATCTCATCGGTCTACATGGGGGCTGAAAGCCCAACAACGCCACCCTCCAGGCTACCTCAGTCACCTCTTTTAACGAGCACCGTCCAACGGCCCCGGCTCGAGTTAAGATCGTGGGACACACACTCTCTTGCTTTCGCTTGCGCCCGTGAGCTTCATGCGCAGCGCAAGACCGGCTGGGGAGTTGCGAGCAAGCCTTTGAATGCCGCAATTGATCAGGATGTTGTGCCGGAGCAAGCAAAAGTGACTCCGCAGCAGTCATGTGAGCAATTGACAACCAGCAGTATGATATAGGCTCAGCGTGGCCACCGTCTGGGCCAGTCCCGGGAGCCGGGCTTCACAATCAATTTCCTCCCAATTCCGAGAACGATGGTCCTTATCTGGCATCTCGGGCGCCGTGCGAATCACCACCAGCCAGCGGCCATGCCTTCGCCGATCAGAAACAACCCCATGAGTATCCCCATCGACATCGCCAGCATCGGCAACTCCATCAAGGAGGCCTCTTCTGGGCATGTGTACATGTTCCCCGGACGCTGGTATAGCGTTAAACTACGCGACGGCCTCGAACGCCACCCAAAGCGTTGGAAGACGTACCGGATGCCAGATGTCACGCCAAGAGAGATCCTGGAGTGCTACTCGAACGCTTCGGGGCTCCACAAACTTGTGCGCATCGAAATATCCAGACGCACAGGCATTGAGTATCCGAAGCGTGTTAAGGGATATGAGCTTGACAGGCGTTTGAGCAGCATCAGAGGCTGGGGGCTACATAGAGGCGAGACGGTGCGGTTGGCCATGGTGCGCCGCTGAGTCGGCGGGCCTTGACGAGGCGGCGAGATGGAGGGGAGATTGATCTTAGGTAGCAAAGTGTACATCATGGGATTAGTCCGGCTGTATCCGTTCGAGACATTATATGCCATACGCCTCATCTTGTATTGTTGAATCCGCCGCATGCTGCGCTCTGTTCTCACTCCTTGAGCCGGATGATTCCTTCCACAGTCCTGAATGCTTCGAGACGTCGTGTATATCGTGCTGCTTACTCGCGTCCGCAAGTGCGCACGAGAGTCACAGGCAGAGCAAAGACGATCGATGAAGCAAGCGGCTGTGACTCCGTGGCACCGATTGCGCCGCCAATCGGTCCTGTCAACGTTTCCGTTCGTATCATTCACGTTGGAACCCGGATCATACCAAACTCTATGTACATGTTGCTTGGACTTTATATCGAGTTCAAGCGGCGCATTGGCCGTCAAGCATGCCGTTGGGCGACTATCCGCGTGCCCAATGTGACGTTGCGGACGCTCCTGGATGCTTGCTCGAGCTCACTCGACCGGAACCTGCAGGGCGTGCGGACTTCCGCGAGTAGGAGAGGGTTTTTCATTCCCGTTGTATCGGGAATGCTGGGTCTTCGCGTGGACGACTTCATTGGAGTGGGTGACAATGCCGAGAATCTGTCAGCCTTGGCCGTCGTGGGTGAGTAGCCGATATACCAGGAAGTCTGTCAAGACAGGAGCCTGCGATACACGGGTAGGTTAGGTAGAGGTCAAAAAGCACTTCCTCTGTCATGTCGCGGCGGCCTTAGCAGTGTGTCGAACACGTGACAAGGTGCAGCGTTACCCGAAGGGGATCCAGCACGCCACCGTACCGATACCTTGCCTCCAGCCATTCAGCGTTCAAGCCCCGCCACCCGTTCTGCTTCTGGTGAGGGGCGTCAGCCGACTGACGCAAGACACCACCTAGGCAGATCTTCGACGGCTGTTGGACTCCTACGGAGACAAGCACGACGTTGACTTACAGCTTGAGTGACCGCGCCGTGATGCAGAGCAGGCTTTTGCTACCAGACCAGACTTGTTTGCCAGGCACCATAGTCCAGCAAGGTCGGTCGGAGCAGGCGCCAAGAACTCAGTGCGGTGAGCCAAACACCATGGTCGGTCATATTCGCGGCTCGTTGCAATACGACAAGATCCGCACGCTCGAAGTGCGGCGGGCGAAAGATCACGTCCTAGATGCAAACTCCTTAGTCGAGAAGCTCGACCAAGCTTCATTCGTCGCCGTGTCATATGTGTGGGGCGACGCATCCAACGTGCGGATCATTCGACTCGATGGCGCTTCCTGCCCGGTCGGCAATAAGGCGTTCGGTATCCTAGACACATTCGCGAGCCCGAACCGCATCGTTGGACTGCCGAAAGCGCTTCGCGGTCGGCGCATCTGGATGGACGCTCTTTGAATCAACCAGCAAGATGAGACCGAGCGCACTGCACAGGTGTTGATGATGCAGGATATCTACGCAAGAGCACAATCCACGGTCACCTTCCTCGGCTCACCCGTCGACCCGGAGGTGGGTGAGCGGGCTATGTCCTGGCTCGCTTCGCTCGTGGACTTTGGAAGCTTGGAGAGTTTCAGACGTTATGAACACCAAGTCCACAGCTTCTGGGACGATACAGCCTGGTAAGGTGTTCGCGAGATGTGCATGCAGCCCTGGATCCGCCGCAGGTGGATCATCCAGGAGTGTGTAATGTCCAGTGAGCCGTGGGTGGTATACGGCCAAGGGTCCATGCTGTGGTACAAGATCGCAGACGCTCTGGAGCGCTGTGCGTATCTCCACTCGAGCAAGGTCAACAAACCAGGCTTCCAGAGGGACCTCGCTGTACCGGACTTCGATATCGAGCCCATACTCTCCGTGCAAGGCCTCCGCGAGACCAAAACATCCTTGCTCCTGCCCGGCCACTGCTGTATGCGACCTTTTCCGCTCTGCGCTCCTTGGCGGAATCTTGCGGAGTATCGACGTCGACGAGGCTCGTCCAGCAAGTTCCAAGGATTGGTACGTCGACGAACAGGCATACCCCGGGGTACCACGACTTGCCTCCACTCACATGCGACAAGTTGCGATTCACAAGGTTCGCGTGCACCAGGGGCGGAAGGATGGCATTGGTGCCTCCCCATACCAACTTAGGTGATCGAATATGTGTGCTGTTCGGATGCAGTTCCCCGGTACTGCTGACACCTGTACCGTTACGCCCCGCCATTACCGGACACGCGGTGAGGTATACATGAGCCGTGTGATCTTCGGCGGCGCTGTCGATTTGTGGCGCGAACGCCATCTGAACGATGAAATGTTTCGTATCGTTTAGAGCGTTAGCAGTCGCATCGGTACGAGCTTTTGAATCTGTCCAAGAGCCGCAGACCGGGCTCGCTAAGGAGCTCGGGCGGGCATCTACGTGCGATTAGTTCGTCTCTCGAGCAGAAACAATCTCCCTGCCACCCTGTCCTGTCAGAGGCTCAAGTAGGATGTTCAAGAACCGGCCCAGACTCTCTAATGCCGCCACCCTACGAGACCCTTGTAAGCTTGGATGTCTCAATCATACGAGCATAAATCATGTCGCCCGGTTAACCGAGCGGCCGAAGCATTTCCGTATCGATGCCCCCCGACACGCCCATCCACAGCATCCTACCGCCTTGTTGCTCCAGAATTTCCTTGCGAATCTCGCGCTGCACAAGCTCGCAGAGCCGGCCTTCGATGAAATATACAGTATCCGGGATGCAAGCGGCCGCACGGTGACAGCGGACATTTATACTCAGTATCGGACGTCGGTCGGATATTGGTCACCGGGCGTGTGCCAGCAAGCACATGTTGATGAGCTAGATCAAATTCCAGTGGCTACATGTGTATTGATGGAGTGAGGTCAGTCTCGTGCACGGACTCAGCTCTGCCACGCCTACAACATCGCGACCTTATCAACTTCCCACGCACTCCATATCGGCAGACGTGGCGCCTTCAATTCGACACAATCATTGAGTGCCTTCACAAGCTCACGCGGCTATTGCTATCGAATACAGCCCGGGAACCGAACAGGCACCCATACCAACAGCATCAAGCCAACGTCCTCATTACTCACATGATCGCACCTTTGCACGGAAGATCTCGGCCGCTCGCGCTCCGCCGTCGGGGCCTTGGCGGTGATGGCGCCGGGCAGTGCCAACAAGCGTAAGCGGAATGACAGGGTCCCTAACGATGATCACAACCGACCCTCACCACATCGGCCCGAGAATCTCGGTATGGCACAGCGTATCGAGCGGGATGGCGGCAGAGGTCGGGGAGACAGAGCCGGCAGAAGACAGACCAGGCAAGGGGGTCCTGCAGATGGCGTGAATTCAGTACCTGTGACCCCTCGCAATGCGCTTGAACCACCGGCACCACAGTCTCAGGCTCAGCAGCAAAGTGGAACGCCTGCGGGGGAGATATCGAGGACAAGCACGCCTATGCCGAGATTTGCTACACCGGCGCAACCGCCGCAAGTGCAGGAGCCCGAGGAGCCGCGGAGGCCATACGCGTACGAGTATCTGAGTGATGAAGTCTTGGCGTCCTGGTCCAGTACTGGCAAGCAGAGCATGTTGAGCAGTGCGAAAGAGGCGGATGAAATAGGTTTTGGTACTATACTACAAGAGTTCGTGCGGTCAGCGTTGGACGGCAGGCTAAACCCTGGAGAAGCTGGCTTGGTGGTGAAGCAGCTCATATTGGAGCGTCAGCATGGCGACATCTTGGATGCGCAATCATCATTCTTGAGCACCATTTCCATGCTCGAGGACGCGGACACGAGGAACCCTGCACTCTTGGTCATGCTCGGCGCAACCGACATTGATCCAGAGGTAATACGGCAAGATCTGGATGTGCCACTTCTCGCCGCACTCCCGCTCGTTCGCTCCACTTTCGACCGCATGCGCACGCGCAAAACGACGAGCTCGCTGTATCGTCAGGCCAACTTCAACTTGCTTCGAGAGGAGACCGAAGGCTACGCGAAGCTACTGACCGAATACTTCAACATCGCGGAGGAGGCAAACAAGGCGCCTACCCCAGATGTGGCAGAGAATGCCTTCCATCGGATCATGGCTCTCGTGGGCGCATTCGATCTTGACGTCGGACGTGTGCTCGATATCACCCTCGACATCAGCGCTAATTCACTGGTCAAAGACTACGCCTTTTACATCAAATTCTATCGGTGCAGTACTTGGTGGCCAGAAAGTGGCAACCTGGATAATGTTCAGTGGGAGGACGATGGCTTCAATACCTTTCCAGCCTGGGCGTTGCCGGGCTCTGGTAGGCTGGGTCCCTCAGAGGGCGCCAAAGGTGAGCTTGCTGGCTCAAGGCACTCACGTGACGAGCGATTCTGGTCGGAAGTACGGGAAAAGGGCTTGAACGCTTTCTTCGAGCTCGGGATGCGGAAGGTTGTAGATTACGACTCGGTCGCGGCCCAGCTTTCCCCCGATAGTCAACCGGAGCTCGACTCAAGAGGCAAAGAGCTAACAGAAGACCGGCGGAAGCGTCTGAACGAGACTCACAAACACATGCGTGAGACGCGGACCTTACCAGCACCCGGCAACTCTGATGCTGCGCAGTTGCTAGGCTTCAAGCTCCGCTTCTACGCCTCTCCCGCACGCGACGCTCTTGACGTGATGCCCGACAACCTCACGCACTTCACAGCACTTCTCATCAAGATCGGCTTCATCTCATTGCGCGACTTGTACCCGCACCTGCATCCAGCCGATGAGAAGATGCCCGAGGAGCGAACGCGACTGGAGAAGGAGAAAGCAGAGAAGGAAGCCAAGGACCGCCCTGGTGGTGGGCCGAACAAGCTTGCCACGGCCACCGCGTTGACGGATGACTCGCAACCTTACTCTAGCCGCTTACGCGCCGACAAGGACAAGGGTCGCAGTGGCGGAGCGACTCCGAAGCCCGAGAGTAAGGACGAGACCGCGCAAGAAGACTTACCTGCACCGCCGAATCAGAAGATTGCACTTCTGAAGGCGCTGCTGGCGCTTGGCGCCATCCCTGAGGCCATGTACATTCTGGGCCGTTTCCCGTGGCTAGTCGAAGTCGACACGTCGCTTCCGCCCTACCTTCTCCGGCTAGTCCGGCATATGCTTAGCAAAATCGCTGAGAGTGTCCGGCCTCTAGCTCAACGTGGGGGTCTAGCGGAGGGTAGAGATCAACCCGACGATACCGTCGCCAAGTCTGACGGTACCCTGAGCTTCAGACCGAGAGAGGCCAAGCCGCCGACGAAGTGGTTGAACCTCGAGGAGGTCAGCGAAGAAAATGGTCAGCGCTACCGGTATTACTACACGGAGTGGGCGGACAACGTGCCGGTGTGCCAAATTATCGACGACGTGTTCCAGCTATGCAACACACTGATTGGATTCCTCGGCGTCAAAATCGGCCGGGATACTGCGATACTTGGTACGCTTGTTCGGCTTGCAAGGAGCAGCCTTGCCGAAGACAGCTCGGATACGAACCGGGCCCGCTGGCTCGAGATGATGAGAAGGCTGCTGGTTCCAGCTCTGAGCTTGAGTAGGCACAACATCAGTCTCACCGAAGAGGTGTACCAGCTACTCATGCTGTTTCCGGTGACGACGCGGTACAATATCTACGCCGAGTGGTTCACTGGGAAGACGTCGCGTCTGCCGGAGATGAAGGTGGTGTTTGAGCACAATCAGGCGGAAGTCAAGGACGTGCTTCGCCGTGTCTCCAACGAGAATGTCAAGGTGCAAGCACGTGCACTCGGAAAGGTGTCATACTCTTCTCCCGGCGTGCTCATGATGTTCATGATCAGCCAGCTGGAGAGCTACAGCAACATGATCCCGGCTCTGGTGGAGTGCACCAAGTACTTCCCAAAGCTGGCCTACGACGTCCTGACCTGGTGTCTCATCAATTCGCTTCGCGGCCAAGGACGCGCCAGGATTCAGGCGGACGGCATGCTGACCAGCTCCTGGCTGCAAGCTCTCTCGCAGTTTGTGGCTGCTCTGTTCCACCACTACGCCAGCGTCAACCCGTCGCCAATACTACAATACTTGGCCTCCGAGCTGCGCAACGGCGACTCCACGGACCTCGAGATGTTCGAGCAGGTCCTAACCGAGATGGCCGGCATACGCTCGGATACGGAATTCAACGACGCCCAGGTCCTGGCCATGGCTGGTGGAGAACACCTTCAAGCACACATCATGCAGCAGCTGGCCGATGCCAGGCACGAACGCAAATCCTCGGCAAAGCGCCTCATGAAAGCCCTTGCAGAGCCTGGCTTGATTGGTCAGACGCTCATCGCCATTGCGCAGGAGAAACAGATGTACCAGCATCATGAGTCGTCAAGGTTCATGCCTCTGAAGGTGTTGGGCAACAATCTGGACAAGATACAGTCGGTGTTCGCGCAATATCTCGACGTTCTGCGGACGAATCTGAAGCCCGAAGAGTTTGAGGCCGCGGTGCCGGATGTTGTGGCTTTGGTGGGCGAGTTTGGGCTGCAACCTGGCATCGCTTTCACAATCAACAGATATGTTATTGCATCTCGTATGCAGGAGGCAACCAGGCGGGAAGACACGCAGGCGAAGGAGCGGAGGGCGAGCCAAGAAAGCGGGCAGGCTAGTGGCGACGTTGAAATGCAAGAAGCGGATGCAAAGTCGACTTCGAAGAACCAGCAGCTTACCAAGGGTGATACCGTCGTCTGTGGAAATGGCGAGGACCAAGCAGTGGCCCAGATCGAGCCAAAGGCATCAGCAACTCCGCAACCTAACGGCGTCGAGAGCGCGAAGTCACCATGGCACCCTGCGCTCGAGTCGCTTATCGAGCGTCTGCCGAGCGTTACCGGCGACTTGCAGCATCGCGTGAGCATCTCGTTCTTGGTTACGTTCTGGACGCTGGGGCTGTCTGACGTGATGGCGCCCTTGGGTAGCTACAATACTGAGGTCAACAGACTGCAGGACCAAATAAAGCAGTTGATACGGGATCGCCCCAGTATGCCAGTCCTCAGCCGAGTCGAGCATGACAGGAAGAAGCGGGCCTTGCAGGACAAGCAGACTAAGATTGGCAACGAGAAACAACCCCGCATGGCATCACAAATCAAGCTGGGCGTTCGGATGAAACGCGAGATGGACCACTGGTTCGATCGCTCGCGGAAGCGGGAGGATATGGTCCAAAGACATCTAGCACTGCTGCAAGAATGCTTCCTCCCGCGCGCTATGCTCTCCTCGCTGGACGCGCATTGCAGCTTCGTCTTGCTGCGTATGCTGCACCAACTGGGCACCCCGGGCTTCAGCACGCTCGTGATCATCCAGCAATTGCTGCGCAAGCAGGCACTCGCCGCGATCATTTTCCAGTGTACCGGGCAGGAGGCTCAGCACTTCGGCCGCTTCTTGAACGAAGTGCTCAAGATGATCGCCGGCTGGCATGCCAACAGGGAGGATTTCGAAACACATGCGCTCGGCGTATCGACGAAGTTGCCTGGCTTTGTAGTGGGTCCGATGGACTACAGCGAGAAGGGGACGTGGAAGTTCCTAGATTATGAGAGTTTCCGGCGGCTGGACAGTGACTGGCACCACGCCATCCTCGGTTCGCTTCTGGCGTGCTTCGACTCCGGCGAGTACATGCACATCCGTAACGGAATCGTGATACTCAAGGCTATTGTGGGAATCTACCCGCAAATTCAGTTCCATGGCAACCAATTGGTGGGTGCTGTGGAGAAGCTGTCGACGGAGGAGACGAGACAGGACTTGAAGCTCATGGCGCTCTCTTTGCTCGGGCCGTTGAAGGGTCGGGAGAAGCAGTGGGTCATGCCACAGGCGTTCAGGCTTAATGATCCGTCCAA
>NAJQ01000922.1:0-11169 GCA_005059865.1 Friedmanniomyces simplex
GAGGACCAGATGAACGAAGACGAGCCGCCCACCATCAAGCTTGGCGATGCTTCGGTTGCTGCACCCTTCACCAGCAAGCTCTCTAACGTCGTAGCCATCCCGAATATTATCCGACAGGGACGTTGCACACTCGTGGCGACTATTCAGATGTACAAGATCCTAGCACTCAACTGCTTGATCAGCGCGTACAGCTTGAGCGTGCTATATCTGGACGGTATCAAGTTCGGTGACGGGCAGGTGACGATCAGCGGCATGCTCATGAGTGTGTGCTTCTTGAGCATCTCGCGTGCGAAGGTAAGCTCGTCAATCAATCGATCTTCTGGCTTAGCTACCTACTGACTCCATTTCTAGCCCGTCGAAGCACTCTCGAAGGAACGACCGCAAAACAACATCTGGAACTGGTACATCATCCCGTCCGTCCTCGGCCAATTCGCCATCCACATCATCACCCTCATCTACATCTCCAACGTCGTGCACCGCTTCGAGCCGCCCAAAGACCGCAGCCTGATCAATTTGGAAGGCGAGTTCGAGCCCTCGCTCCTCAACAGCGCCATCTACCTCCTGCAACTCATCCAGCAGATCTCGACCTTCGCCATCAACTACCAAGGCCGGCCCTTCCGCGAAAGCATCAAGGAGAACAGGGGCATGTACTGGGGCATCATCCTCGTGACGGGCGTGGCTTTCAGCTGCGCCACCGAATTCGTCCCCGAGATCAACGAGAAGCTCAAGCTCGTGCCCTTCAGCACGGAATTCAAGATCACATTGACGAGTGTCATGGTGCTCGATTACATGGGCTGCTGGATTGTGGAGAAGGTGCTCAAGAAGCTTTTTAGCGATTACAGGCCCAAGGACATCGCGGAGAGGCGGCCGGATCAGCTGGAGCGGCAGCGGAAGAGGGAGGAGGAGGAGCAGGCGAGGGTGGATTTGGAGAAGGAGATGAAGGCTGGTAAAGCGTAGATTCTTCTCACGTGCAGGGGAAGCGTGCAGTATGTATAGATTGTCTTGTTCTTCGTCATGCTGACACGCGCCTTCTTCTTTCGGACATGAGGTGGCCGTTTGCTCTTGCCCTTTCTGTCGGTCCCGTTGTCTGTGCATCAGCGGCTGTTGCTTGGGCGGGTGCTCTGACCACATCACCCACCGCGTTCCTTCCGTTCTCTCGATTCCATTTCCAATTTCCCACCTCCAACAACAATATTGCAATTCTGTCAGAACATTATACTCACTAGGTATTGTACCCTCCGCGTACGATCGTCAAACTCGCCGCATCGCGTTGGTGTGGGTACAGCAGCCATGGAGGCGGAGACGAAGGACAGCAATGTAGTTGTCATCATCAACGAGGACGGCAGCCGCAGTATGAAGTGGAAGGGCAAAGGGAAGGCCGGAGCGTGAGTAACGCAACCAATCCGATACGACCATCGTGCTGACCGTATCAGAACGGAGCCCGCCATCGAGCACTACGACATCGACTTCAATTGCACCTTTGGGTTCGACAAGAACAACACCGTCGGCTTCTTCAAGAACGTCAGCTTCCAAGACTGCCTGATCCAAGACGCGAGCTTTCAACACTGCACCTGCATAACGTCACCTTCGATAACTGCAATTTCGAGAAAACCCTGTTCGCCAACATCTACCTGAAGGATGTCCGCTTCATCGGCTGCGACTTCCTCGGCAACACCTGGATGTACGACCGGCTTGAGAACGGCGAGATCGAGCCTCCTAATCTGCACGAGCTCTTCCCCAAGAAGTCAAAGATGGGCAACGGCGTGCCGTCGGAATGTCTCGACGCGGGTTTCCTGCAGATGCAACTCGCCTTGACGGATGGGTTGTACGTCCAGCTCGATGAAGCGCTGGCGCAGCGCTTGCAGCTTGAGGAGAACAGTAAGCCGTTCGCGCACTCTGGTCGGAAGACCGGCGACGGGGAGGCAATCGGCGGCACCAAGCGTCGGAAATGGACATATTACATCTCGACTGGACCGACCGGTGGACCTGCGATTGGGGAGAAAGCTCATCAAGGTATCGACGCGGGAGTGGTCACGGGCTTTGACAAGTATGGGTTTCCTCTTGTGGAGAACTTGTACCTTCCGTCCAAGGCTAGCACGGAGAGCGAGATGGTGAACGTCGAGATGGTGAACGTCACGTCGGACTCCGTCGCCGAGGCGGAAGAAGTCCCCGCTGCTGCCATGACGATTGGCGAGGGCCCTCGCAAGGTCTGGAACGCAGGAATAATCCGCGGAGACAAGCTTACAGAGGGAAATGAGGAGCCCTCGCGGTATCACACCGCATCGAGCTCCTGCACTTCCACCGCGCAGCACCAGAGGCGGGAGTGCATGTTGGTCTGTGTCTGCAAGGAGGTGGAGGGAAACCACGTCGCCGCCGCAACGACTCCCACGAAGGACACCGCAATCGTCCGGAAAACGACGACAGTCGTGCCGTCGATACCCTACCGCTCAAAAACATCCGTCCCACACTTCAAACTAGCCTGCCAAGTGCGCCGCGAGCGTGAGGCAGCCAAAGCGACCGAAGTGGCGAACACCAAGAAGCAGAGCGCCAACCGTATCCAGCCGCTTGCGGAAGTTAAGCGCATCGCGGCCTGGAACACCGAGGCCCTTGCCGCGCAGTCGCGTGAAGCCGCACGTCTGCAAGACCGGGTGAGAGTCTGTCTCACTGAGTTCGTTTTGCGACCCAAGCTAAACTCCGAGGAGACGGAGAGTTGCCCACGATGAACATTTGAGGGGCAGCGCATCAGTCCCGCGCGTCTTTGGACGGGGTGAAGCGAGCGGCAAAGTCACAGCGACACCGACGACCGCGACGCAGGCGAGTACGGGCAGAACAGCTGCGTCTACTTCTCGTGGCGTTCCGGCGACCACTCACGCAGGTCCTTCGGCCGTCACCAAGACTGACGGGAAAGGCGACGGCTCGGAGTCAGAGTAGGCTCTCAAAATGATCTCAGTCTGTCTGTCGATTGACTAGTACTCTGCCGGGTGACCAGTGGCTTTGGGCTACACAACGGATGTGGGAGATGTTAAGACTGGTGCTTGCTTACTGGGGCAGGCATGGAGATGCATCGGTATTCAAGCGCGTTTACGATGGCGGTGTGTGGATGGCTTACAGGGATTAGTCGCTCAAAGTAGCGAGGGACTCAAAGCAGCAGAAGGCTCAGAGCAGCAGAAAGCTCAACATAGCTGGTGGTTCGAGGTAGCTGATGGCTCAAAGTAGCGGAGGACTCAAAGCAGCAAGAGGCTTAAAGCAGTGTGCGGCTTGACAAACCTCAATGTAGCGCACGCTGTCTAACATATCGCTTTATCAGCTCACGGAAATTCCCGCGAGCAAAACCAAGCCCAGAGCCACACAACGTTATGAAGCTTCCCACCGCCCACCTACACCCTACTCCTGCGCCGCGACAACCCCCTCGTCACTCTCCGTATCATCCTCATCCCCACTAACCTCCTGGTTCTCCCTCTCCCGCTGATCCATCAGCTTCTGCAACTCAGCATCATCGTTCTCCGTCACCGCCTTCGGCTCCATCTTCACCACACAACTCCCTCCCGCGCCATCGATATTCCCCTTGATCTCCTTAATCGCCGCCTCCAGCACTTCAATCCCGATCGTCTTGTCCAGCGTCTGGCACGTCAGGACGTACAGCGGCGGAGACACGAGTTTGACCTTCACCTGTGTCTCCCCCGTACTCTTCGCTTCCGCAGTGCGCAGCGCGGTCTTGACAGCGTCGATGCCTTCGTACCCGAAACACGTCACCTCCACGTCCGCGCGGACTTTCGTCGGCTGCGGCGTCAGGCGTTTGCTGATGTAGCTCTGCAGCTCGTCCTTGATGACGTCCGACTTGAACGTGACCTCATTCCAGATATCCGGGTTCGTGATGGAGAGTTTGAAAGCGTCTGACGCGTGCCCGTACTTCTTATTCAGCGGCCACCCGATATCCTGGTACAAGTCCTCGATCGGCGTCCCTGTCTTCTCGGCCACGTGCCGCATGATACTGTGCACCACTTTCCCCTTATTATACCGCTCCTCGCACTTGACGATATCCTCCGGACTGACTCGCCGCTTGGACAAGTCAATATACCCCTTCTCCTTGTCCACCCGCAGCACGACCACGACCTCGTTCCGCCCGACCCGGATGAGCTTCTGGATGGAGCGGATGCGGCGGCGGGAGAGCTCGGAGAGCAGGATCATGCCGTCGATGTTGTCGTACTCGAGGAGCTTGACGTAGGCGCCCATCTCGGCGATTTGCTTTACGTTGACCATGACGAAGGAGTCGGTTTCGGGGTATTTCTCCTCGTAGAAGCGGCAATTGGTGAGGGACATGGTGGGTGGAAGTAATGCGCCGGGTTGACGACTTGGGTATGTGCTGTGAGGGTGCCTCGTTGGCTGGTCAATGTCGTGGTGGTGGCGGTGGTGGTGGTGGAATAAACGTTTCTGTCGTCGCGTGTGGTCAACTTTCTTCAAGACTCACATGCTTTGGTGGGGTCTGTCGCAACGCCACAGAAGAGGCTGAGGGGCTTAGTCATCGGAAACAACAGCCGAACGCCGCGCTCACGTTCAATGATGTTGCTCTCCAAGCTCACCATCAATCGTATGAGAGTACCCACCTTCCTGTCATGTGCCATGTGCCAGGTACGCGAGGACAAATATGGCTTGTACACCGATCTATAAACCGTGATCAGATCACAATTCTGCCTATCTTAGGCTACCATCCCAATCCTCCACAATGCCTTGAAAGGACAAGGTCATCGGCGACAACGGTATACCAATTTTACGAGGATGCTCGTGCTATATTTGAGGGTGATAGGTACGCGGGACCCGAGAAGCTTAAGAACAAGGCATCGAGGCGAAAGTCGCCTCTCGGCGATTGAAACTCTGGGCTGGTGTAGCCCGATACGCTGCTTGATGAGACTTGTCGTAGTGTGAGGGACCGAGGATGTAGATGGATAAAAAATTCGCCTATCCAGTAGGGGCTTGTCGCACTACTCACGTCACCTCAGGCCATGCCTTCGCTTCACCCGGATGGCGACGCCTCGTCGAGGCCGAAGGGTATATTTGATGTGTCCGCTCAATGCCAATGAGGCACACGTCGCGCAAACCCGCTCGGGGCCAACCTGCATGATGCACGATAGCCTTGGACGTGGAAGTCGAACGGGGCACCCGCCGAGATACGTACAGAGCTGGAGGCGGCCAGGAGTGCTGCGGCAAGGATAGGGTCGTCCTCATGCATCGTCGCGGTCCGGCCAAGCAAGCGTGTTCTGTAGACGTGCCACAGCGTCGATGTTTCCTCCAGCTCGCAGCCGGTTGATGGTCGACGTTTCGGCGCGGTCGCGCTTGAATGTCTCATATGACAGAGCTGACAGCTGCGGCAGAAGCAGCTAGGGCTAGGAAATATTTACGTCCAATCCGGGGAGGCACGAGCCTGAGATGTTCCGGCCATATGAACGCAGTGTTGTGCCGCCCACTTGACCAGCAAAATATAGGTCTCTTCGCGAAGCGGTTTGCAGAGTCATGCCGGGATCCAGGGCAGGAGACACTCGCTTCATGAGCGGCCGTGGTCTTCTAACCCTTGCGAGCGCTTATTCTTCGAGCTATGCGGCCATCAGGATGTTGATGTCTGTGGTGATACCGCAAGTCTTTGCCTTCATAGCATCGAGTCGGGCTCTTCAAGAGCGATATCGTGGGCGGTCCTGTCGAACACTCTTAGACTGTCCTTAGGAGGGACCAAACACGCGCGTGCCACGCACATGCGCTTCGATATTTCCAAGAGGTGATGTGATCAAGTATGGAAGCACATGCCCTATGCGCGATCCCGCCGCCACGCGGCAACCTGGCGGCGCCGCTTCTCCGCATCGCTGGTTCCGATTCCGACGGCTTGACACATCATCATCACCACCCTCGACCACCACCACCATCACCACCGCCACCACCACCTGACTCGACTCTATCCCTCCTGCTACCAGACCGAGACCAACAACACACTCCGCGCGAGTCACAACATTTTGTCTCGTATATACCGCCACTGGACTGGACCCACGGCTGTCCCGGGACACTCCGCAAGGTCCCGACGCTGGCGCGAGGCAATCACTTTTGTTTTGGCGCCTGTTGCGACACCATCAACACCATCCACCATATCGCCAGTACAGAACGCCCACCAGTGCGCCACGTGACCGCCGATGGCGCAGATAGCGCTTGACAATGACGCCCATATACCTACCCTGGCGACATCCTACCTCGCGGCACAGTCCACCTCGACGGTAGCGGCGTCATGGCGTGCGGGTGCCACTTCACAAGAGCAGCTGGCAGAGGAGTGGCGGAGATACATGGAAGGCGAGACGAGATGGCAGGACTCAAGCGCATACCCAACACAGCAGCTGGGCTCGACGGGTAAGGGCATACTGATAGGCATGCTCTCTGCCTTTGGCTCCGCCGCCCTTGTCGCATTCGTAGTCGCGATCGTCTACTTCTTCCGTTATACCAACCGTGGGCGCATATTCCTGGACCGGATGAGCCGACCCGGCGAGTTCGATGATGAGCAGCAGTTCTTGCGGGAGGAAGAGGAGGCCTTGGCAGAGATGGGTGAGCTGCAGCGGGCCGAGTACTTTAGAGCGAAGCGTGAGTGTGCTGTATCGTGCGCAGGATGGAGATGGTCCGGCTAATGGAGATTGTAGTGTTCACGCAAGTCAACCCGCCAGAGTCGGCGCAGACCGACATCTCACTATCACAATTCCTGGCGATACAAGAGAAAGGCGTCTCAGCATGGGAGTTCGAGCCGGAACTGGAGATTGCAAACTGTTTCGTGGAAGCGCGCACCGAGATCGAGTTCTTCGACTCCGAATGCAGCGTCCAAAGCAACCTGCCCATCCCGAAACAGAACGAGGTATACTACTGGGAAGCGAAGATGTACGACAAGCCAGATACAACACTGGTCAACGTTGGCGTCACGACCAAACCATACCCACTCTTCCGGTTACCGGGTCTGCATCGCACTTCCATCGCATACACATCCACTGGCCACCGAAGATTTAATCAACCTTTCGCGCCATCAACATATGCCCCGTCGTTTGTCCAGGGCGACGTGGTCGGTGTTGGATACCGGCCCCGAACAGGCACCGTCTTCTTCACCCGCAACGGTAAGAAGCTGGACGATGTGGCGCACGGCCTGAAATCGCAGAACTTCTTCCCCACCGTCGGCGCCAACGGACCCTGCAACGTCCACGTCAACTTCGGCCAATCGGGCTTCCTCTTCATAGAAGCGAACGTGAAGAAATGGGGCCTCGCACCTCAAACCGGCAGTCTCGCGCCCCCACCACCATACGGCAGCGAAGCGGGGAGTATCCTTCTAGAAGGTGGCCGCGAAGGCGTAAGAGAAGGCCAAGGCTACATTGGCGGGCACGGCAGAACCAATAGCGCACAAGTCCGACTCCAAGGCCGACCTACCCGGAGTCCGGGCCCGGAACGCTCGCCAACGGATATCTCCCTTGCGCAGCTGAATCTCATGGATTCGCACCCGGAAGAAGGAGACGGAGACTCACGCGCAGACACCAGTTACGATGGCGACGACCAGCAACAACAGAACCAACTCATCGACCCCGGCCTCCCGTTCGAACCCGCAGACCACCCACCACCCGATTACGAAAGCCCAGACGAGACCTACGACTACGACGACGGCGAAGAGGGTGAAGAAGAGGAGGAGGAGTTAGACTCGGATACCACGCCCCGCGCTTCGACGGAGCAGAACGAACGACGGCGGGGGAGTGAAGAGCGCCCTCTACTCCGTCACGCAGGGGACAGTCCGCCGATCCCGACGTACGAGGCGGCTGTCAGCGATGTGGAGGCTGCGAGGAGGGGGCGGAGCGCGACGAGGGGTGAGGATGGATCGTAAGGAAAATGAATGGGAGGCGGGGGTCTGGTACGTGTCTTGTTCGGGCTTTAGCGTTTGGCGTTATTGAGCGGCATCCTCTCTCAACTGGGCATGGATGATGGGAGGTGAGCACAAGGCGCATGCGCGGGTGGGCGACGCAACGTTCGTACCCGGATCGAATGGCCGTGTTGTCAGTGTTGTCAGTGTAGGGTCTCTGATTGGGGCTGGGATGGTCATTTTTATGATGTATACGAAAGTCGACGCTATCGGAAAGAGTGTTCCACCCTCCCTCCTTTACACGCTTTCTTGCCGCAACGGAGAGCAGTGATACATACAAGCGCGAGGAATCGCAGGACGAGACAGACCCTGGATCACAGCTAGGGGTGGGCTACACACAACACCCTCGCCCACAAGCGAATGAGCCTCTCATGCCACCTTCCAAAGGAATAAAGGCACCTCATGAGTAACGACTCGCACACACTTACCCCCTCCCACTCACGCTCCCACTCGCGCTCCCCCCACCACCGCTCATACTCCCTCCCCCACCTCCACCTCTCCCCTCCACCCCCCTCCCCCTCCTCTCCCGCTTAAAACACCCAAACTCCCCCCTCGTCCCCTCCCGCAACCTCTTCAACACCCCCCTCATCCCCGGCAGTTCCCCCTGCAACTTCTTCCGCGCCTCATCGTCTGTCCTTTCGTCCAGGGCTAAGTAGATCTGACTCTGCACTTCGCCTGCTCGTTCCGTGGTATACTGACTCAGGGTCTGGGCTAAGAATTCGACGTCCAGGGTCGCTTGCATGAGGGCGGGGAGGGTATAGTGGGTATGAGCTTTTTGGAACGAGGTCAGGAGATGGACGCTGCTTTGTTCGAGGAGGTAGGAGAGGATTTGGTTGGTGAGGGTGGAGTTTGTGGAGGAGGTGGTGGTGGTGATTTCGGCGTGGACGAGGACGAGGGTGAGGAGGACGGCATAGATGTAGGGTTTGGCGTCTGTGGGGCGGGTGATCGAGGAGGAAGGGGAGGGCGGCCAGGAGGGGTGGTGGATGCCGTCGTGGATGAGGATGCTGAGGCGGTCGACCGTGGGCTGCGAAGGAAACGTGTTAGTGTGTGATCGATCATGTCTGCAGTGTGGCCCATCTCCAGCTGGCGAGAGGTAGCGGTAGAGGGGGACATACCTTGACATACGCCTGAAACAACCGCGCATCAATCTGCCCCAGCACGTCCCTCACCGTCTTCGTCTCCTCCGTCAACTTGACCGAAAACGACGACTCGAAAGCCGAGATCAGATGGGGTATAAACTCCGACCGCAAGTGCGAGAGATTCGACAGCGTCATGAGGATGCGCACGTTCTGTTCGACAGAAGTCAGTATGGGTGGTGAACCTGCAAAAGACGGACAGGGTGTGTCGGCAGAACGCACCCGATTCCCAGCATCCACCCTCCCGGCCCCGGCCTCCTCACCCTCCCCACCCTTCACCAACGCAACCGTGACTCCATCCGGATCCGCACCCTCCAGCCCTCCGGCCTCCGCACCTGTAGGCCTCCCTTTCTCCGCATTCTCCACCATCCCCGAGAGCGCCTTATACAGACTCGTGACAAAGCTCCCCCTTACAGCCTGCAGCAGCTTCGCCGGTGGCGGCACGATAACCTCCCCACTCCCACTCCCACCTCCACGACTCGCCTCGCCACCATCACCCACATAAGCAATCCTCTGAAACCCTGCCAGCACCCTCACTTCAAACCCCATAAACAACCCTGGCATAGTCGTCAAGTCCCTTCTCTCCCCGCCGCCGCCCGCACCGCCGCCGCACCTCACCCATCCCTCCAGCCCCCTCACGCGATCCGCATCCGCCGCCCAACCCGCACACAGAGCATGCACGCACCGCTCACGAACAGCGCTCACCAGAACTCTCCACCCTTCTACCCCGCCAGCACCACCACCACCGCCGCGGGCTTGCTGTTTCGTGACAGACAACCCCGCGAGCTCGGTAGCTGCTCTGCCGACAAGGGTGAGTAAGAGACCGAGGTAGTGCGCACCGGAGAAGGCGTTGGAGCGGGGAGGCCAGAAAGCGAAGGTATCCCACCATTCTCCCGTCTTGGCATTAGCTGGCGGTGGTTGCGGGGCCTCGCCGTTCTGGGAGCCGAACGTGAAAGCGCGGCGGACGGAACTAGAACCTCCTGGGGTCCTACTACCGCCGCCGGTTACAGCAGAGTCCGGTATGATGGGTGTAGGCGGGATGGGACTGTAGAGCTCGCTGAGATCGTCTACGGGGGCGTCGGCGAAGAAGGAGAGGATGGAGTCGCGGAGTTGGGTGATGAGGTCTATGGCGCCGGAGCGGAGGTTGGCCACGTCGTCGGGTTCGAGCTCGAGGTGTTCGGGGTTGCCGGTGGCGAAGACGGCTGAATGAAGGATGATGGTTAGCAAGAGTCTCCTTTCGGTCATGAAAGATCCAGTCTCGGCGGATATGTGACTAAGCGCAGTACAAGGCTCAAGGATAAATCATAGACAGCCACGGTAATGACTTGGTCCGAAGTATGCAGCCGCCAGGGAGTAGACGGGAGCAAAAAGAACTTACCAGCCGGAAACGCCCTCTGCCCCCTCCCATCAATGAACCCCTGCGTCACCTCCCAAAACTCCACCACCTCGCCCACAATCCCTCCTCCTCCACCTCCTCCTCTGCCCGCCCCACTGCCCAAAAGGAGCCTCATCGAATGCAGCACCTTTTCCCAGAACGCCACGATACTAGGCGTATCCATCTCCTTCCCACTATCTTTCCCCGCCCCAAGGCCACCCGAAGCACTTGCAGCCCGCAAATACCGCACCAACGCCTTCGAATCCCTCGTATTACTCCCCCCAGCACCCGCCAGCCTCCTCCGCAGGATCTCAACCTCAATCCTCGCCCTCTCAAACCCCCTCGCAATCCTATCCTTCAAGTAAACCCCCCGACTACTCAGCCACTCCCAGATGGGATTCTCGTCTACCCCCAGCTGCAACAGTACGGCCATGAGCACCATATGCTCGTCCCTCTCCTGCGCCGACAACTCGTCCGCGACGGCGATGGAGCCGGGTTTCCGGCCGTGGGAGGTCTTGAGGCGGCGCCAGAGGACGCGTTTGAAGGCTTCGAGTTGGATGGTGATGTCGTGGTAGGCGTGCGCGATTAGGAGGATCATCTGCGCGTCGCGGTCGCTTAGGGGCGTGTTGGAGCGTTGGGTCTGCTCTCCAATTTGCCTGGCTTGGTCGGCGTGTTTGTTGGCCTTCTTCAAACCCTCAATTACGGTGTCGTAGTCGTTCTTCCTGATCGCCTCGGCCACT
>NAJQ01000923.1:0-11167 GCA_005059865.1 Friedmanniomyces simplex
GACGTTGGAGTTCACCACCCGCCAATGGATCGTTGAACAGCTGAGAACGATTGGTTTTGGAAAGGGGGTGCGGCAGGCCATCTTTCTGGTTGATGTGCTGGTGAACGAGCAAGAAGTGACTGAGTTGATGACCGAAGACCATGGCAATGAAAACGAAGCTGAATAGAGGAATTCCGACCCACGATGGGGCAAAGCGCATTACGCACGGAAGAGTGTGATGCAGGCGCAGGAGGTCGCAGGATGCCGGGCAGCTAAAGACGTCGCTCTTCGATAAAGTCGCAGTGGAAGGCGTATGATGAATCCCAGAACAATAGCGGCGCTGACTGAGAAACCGGCGGTGTATTGCAAGTCGCAGACGCCTTTCCGGCCGACTCAGGTGTTCGATTGAGCTGATCCATAGCAGAAAGACAACAACAATAACAAAAACAACACCCCACCACACCTTCTCTATGTGGATTGTGCATGCATAGTGACCCGTGCGTGCGTGATGGGATGCTGCTGTTCCTTTGCATCCTCGCCTTCGAGGTTGGATCTTGTACCACGTGATATAGACATGCAATTCATAGCAGCACACCTGCATGACGCCCCGGAAAATGCAAATCATCTGGTTCCGCCAGCTTCTCCCAATTGAAACGCTACATGACCTTTCCCATGCTGCGGGTTGAGCCAGGCCGACCTCTGGCTTTTCTAGCCGCGTCACCGGCCCGTGCCTTTAATCCATCAGCTCTCGTCCCTGGGCGCAGTGTATTCAGTCGCTTGTTGCGAGAACCCACTGCTGCAGTTCCGCGAGATGAGCGCCTTGGCTGCCGACGGGGTCGTGAGTCGGTAGTGACTGTCGAGGTGACCCGGCCCGGGGCCACTGCCGTCCCGAGACTCGCTTCTAGGACACTGCTTTAGCCCTTCACTGCCATCTTGCTCGTGGGTTGCCTTCCGTATTTTCCTGCTTGTCCCTGGACCGTCACTCTCGCCCGCCACTCTCTCCTCTGCCTTCAACTGTGGTTCCAGGGTACCCTCATCTGCGGGGAGCGTGCGTTTCTTGCTCCGTGTTGTCCGAGAGGTCTCGCTCTGGGCAGCGATTATGTTCTTCGTCTCATGCGTCCGCCTGTGCTTCGCGATGGGCTCTTCCGGGTCGGTATCATCCGTCGACTTTCTTTTCCTGCTTCCTGTGCCCAGAGGTTTGCTGCTCTTGCCAGCCGCCTTCTGCTCTGCGACGATCTTACTTATTTCAGACTGAACCCACTCAACCCTACATTGCTGATGGGCTGCTTCTCTCTTAGTTGTCTGGCACTTTGGCGTATTGTTGACATACTCTCTGAGGATATCGTATCTGCGGGTAGCGTCGTCGAAGGGACTCGGCAATCCACGCGCAGCCCTCTCAGCCCGATCATCTCGCATATCCTCAACCTCCGTGCTTGTCAGATCATCATCTGAATCGATAGGCCTGACAACGCCTGCCTTCACGAGCCTCTCCCACTCGGTGGCACGCCGCATTCGTAACCTCTTGGCGGACCTGGTAAGCCGGCCAAGCCAGTAGCATTCGAACGCAAGATATTCAACATATGTCGTCCATCGGTCCTGCTGCTTTGGGTTGGCGTCCAGCTGGAAGGGCTGGACGAAACCATAGTCCGTAAGTAGTTCCTTTGCGCCCTCAACATACCTGGACAACACAGCTTCCGCTTCGTCATCGTCGCTGGGCTGCTGTTAACGATCGCCATATTCGTGTTCCCACTGACGGCGTGTTGCCTGCACAAATTTAGGCCCGGATGTGTACCCTGCGACCATCCCCATCCTATCAAACATGCGCTGTTGTCCTTTGAGATACTCAGAGAACTCAACCGTCTGCCGCCTGTTGCGCAGCTGCCATTTGCGGAATTCTTCCCAGCGGAGCAGCTGCATGGAGAACACCTGCCAGTCACTTGGATTCGACGTACAAGGGTGCTGCGTCCACGGCCGCAGCAGGTCGTGATTTGCGTCCACATCCGTCGAGACTTGTAGGATGAGACTGATGGGGAACAGCGGCCTCGAACCATCATCGAGGAGAGCTTGGTAACACCTGGTCTCGTACTCTTCCTCGGGGATCTCGGCGGGAGTCGGCGATCTGGAGCGGCTTGGATAACGGGCGGCAGTGTACTGTGTTGGCGAGCCTCTGTCTGAGGGTACCTGGGCCAGCCGTGCAGCGAGGTCGCCAGCGTGAAACCACTGTGCGGTGACTTTCTTCACGGCCGGTCTAGTCGGATGTTATTGAGTTAGCCGGTTTTGCGTGGCGAATGGCGATTGTGATCAACTTACAGCAGCTTTGCGGAGAAGAGCCTGCCCTGGGCTTGGGACATATCTTCCCTGTTCACGATGTTCGAGACGCTCCATGTGCCATCTTCGTGGGTGAGATTCTGCTTGACAGACTGGACGAGTGCGGGTTCCTTGAGACGGAGGAATTGGTAGGTTGAAAGCTGCCTCGGCACGGCTTCCGTTATTGCCTGGTCGTGCGCGAAGCGTTGTCCTTGGATGGTGTTGTGACAAACGGTTGAAGAGCAACGGTGACGCGACACAAGGGGAGAAGGGCGGCTTATCAGTGTCCTGTGCGGAGTAGAAATGGTTGATCTCCACCATCCAGTCCACTACTTCCGCGTCCCGATCGTGATACAGTCACCTTTCACGTCGGATCAAAACAAGCGTACCCTTAGTAGCCAAGCAGATCGCAGTCCAGTCACCTCTCACATCCGATCAAAAGTACAGTCACCCGCTCCCCTTTGGTAGACAGTAGCGCGCTCCAGATTCGTCGGACCGGAGCGATACTGCGATTCGGTTGGATACCAAGCCCACCCTTGTTTCGATCGGACGTGAAAGGTGACTGTATCGCTCGGTGCCGACGAAGTTGAAGCCTCCGACTGGCTGCGAGTGGGTCAAGGGTGGCTGCAGTTTTGATCTGATGCGAGAGGTGGCTTCGGTTTTGATCGGATGCGAGAGGTGACTGTGAGGGCTTGGTTGACTCATCAGAATTGTTACCAGAGCGCGATACAGAGAGCGGATTGCGATCGGACGTGTCCGTTGCTCATTCGTGGCTACGCCACTATGCTGCATAACGTGACATGTTGTCGAGGTACCGTACGTTGTGAGCCCACGATCCAGAACCTGTATTGGCCATGGGATGAAGGCGGTTTAGGCACCCACTGCCTTTTCTGCAATTGATATTATCGGGTCCAATCATGGAGAAGGAAGGCTGGTGAATATGGCACGCAAACGTGTTGGAGGCCAGCGCAAGTAGACGCCCTGCTAATGGCTGACGTCCTACGGCACGGTTCACCCCCAAGAACACCTCAGAGACTCTCGGAAAGCAAGAGTCCGCTACGGAGTCAGTAGGAGTGCAGCAGTTGTGAAGATTTTGAGGAAGGCCTTCAATGTTGGTGAAGGAGTCTGTCGGCGAACATTGAAGTTGTTGACCTTCGATGACTAAAGAACGCTACGCTCCGGAGAGCCTAGCACGGCGATTTGATTTCCTCTTCCGGCTTCAATGTACTGCGACCGGGCTGACAAAGTATGCGGGCTGCTCCATACGGGTGCCTTTTCGTATGGACCTGAGTCCGCATGTATGCAACGTCGTCTGCCCGTTGAGCAAGAGAAAGAGGTATATGTAGTCTCCCCAGGAGCACCTCAGTAGGTCTTCATCCATCCGAGACCCCATTCATTACTTCTCAACTCTGGCTTCTGCGAACCCAACTCGCACTTAGGACCGATCGCTTCTCACGTGTCTCCAACGCAAGCCTGGGCATACTGAACCGCCCGTTCGATCGTCAACCGCAATTTACCATGAAGCTTGACGGAAAAGGTGGCGTCTCCGTCGTGGAGCTCGTCGTATACTTTCCAGCGCTGGTAGTCGCTACCATTGTCTGCATCCGTCACGGCTTCGGTCGTTCCTCCGGATGGATCTTCACCATGATCCTATGCCTGGTGCGCATCGTCGGGGCCTGCTGCCAGCTCGGGACGTATCAGAGCCAGTCTACGGGCTTGCTGGAGGCGACCATCATCCTCGAGTCCATTGGCATCTCCCCGCTACTCCTCGCGACTCTTGGTCTGCTCTCTCGATGGCAAGTCAAATATCCGAACCCCGTCGTGCAGAGAACAAAATAATCTAACATCAAAAAAAGCGCCGATGCGATCAACCAGAACTCCAAGACAGTCTTCAGCGCGCTCCACTTCCGCTTGATCCAACTCGCCATCACGCTCGGGCTCATCCTGAGTATCGTCGGCGGCACCAATAGTATCACCCCGACGGGCCAGTACAAGGTCCAGGCAACATCTGAGGCCGGCATTGTTCTCTACATGCTCTGTTACATGGCCCTGGGCGCCGTAAGCATCATTACACTCACGAACATCTCCTACCTCACGTCTGGGGAAAGCCGCCTGATGTGGGCGGTCATCGTCGCCATGCCGCTCATACTGGTCCGACTGATCTTCTCTCTGCTCGTCATCTTCCACCACAGCCACACCTTCAGCCTTGTCGCCGGCTCGGCCCTGGTGCACGCGCTCATGGCCGTCGTGGAGGAGATGCTCGTCGTCTTCGTCTATCTCGGTGTGGGCTGGACACTGGCCACAGGCGCCGCTGCGAGGTCGATTGAGAGACCGATTACAAGTCGGCCATGGAAGGGCAACGGTACGGCTGGTGCTGGGCGGAGAGGGAATGGGGGCCGCAGGCAAGGACCGATCCACGGCTTGGTTGGGATGGCCGTTTCGGCTGCACAGAAGCACGGCAGCAAAGAGGACGGTGTCGAGGCAGTGTGAGGCTGATTGATCTGCCGAGATCCGAAAGCTTCCCCCGCGCGGTTGCGCGGAGAAGAAAAGTGGTGCGAGTGTGTTTGTTGTTGTCTTCTACCCGTATCGAACGGACGATGAAGGTGACCGCCATATTGGTGCCTGAGGCAGCAAGATCGCATGCGCGAGACGCCTGCTAGGAGGTAGGCCATGGCCTCTCCCATTCCCGCGATTTAACAATTGCTCAGCATGTTACGTGAATAGCAACAGCATGAGCTCTTCAGGGAGGACTTAGGAGGCTGAGACCATTCCCCACGCTGCGGTGAGTGCCTTCATGTGTGATGTGAACTCGGACTCCCCTACAGAAGCCAACAGCCGAAGCTTCAACGGCACGGTCGTGACCGTCCAGCCACCCACTCACCCGCCCCCAGCAGCAGCTCTCACCCTCAATGCCTCAATCTCCGCCTGGAACGCGTCCAAATCCGCCAGCACATCCCCCTGAGGCGGTCTCTCTGCCACAGCCGGAAACCGCACCGGCTCCATCCCCTGACCGCCACCATCAGGCTCCTCCTCTTCCCGCACTCCATTCCGCAAGTCCATAGACCGCTCACTAGCACTCACGCTCCCGAAACTCTGCCCACTCGTTCGGCGGTTATCGACGCCAGAATTGCGTTTCGCTCCCCGCCGTGGAGGAGGAGCTGGCGGTGGTGCTGCAGCAGCACCTGTGAAGGAGTCGCTGCGCGGTAAGCTCACTCGCGAAGCGGTAGAGGGTGTCCGGATCACGGAGGTCCCGCGCTTGGAAGGCTGACGACGTGGCGGGGGCTGAGGGATGAATTTTTCTGTCTCTCCCGCCGCGGTAAGGTTGCTTTGCGGAGGTGGTAGGCTAGGTGGCGTCTCGACGGCGGGTGATGGTGAGTGCGAGTTGGCGCTCGCTTGCGTTCGTCGTGAAGGCGGAGGAGGCGGCGCTGGCTTCGCGATCGCCTGATCGGACGAAGACGTCGGTGCGAGCTCCGTCTGTTGCGCCGAGCTTTGCGAAAGATTCGACTCGCTCCGCGCTCGTCCCTGACCGGGCTCTGCCTGCCCTCTCCGTCGCGCGACAGGGGGTGGAGGAGGCATTGTCTTCTTAGCCAAACTCTGACTCTCCACCTGCAACGTCATCGAAGGCTGATAAAACGCTGAAGCAAGTTTCTGCGGAAGCTCCAAATTCACCGCATTACTTCCACCTATCCGCTCTGCCGGAGGTGGCGGAAGCGGCTTGTTAAGATCACTCGGCGACCTCGGCGTCGACGGCCTCATCATACTAGCCATAACCGGCGGAGTCTGCAGTCTCAGTGGTGGTGTACCTGCCGAAGGTATACTCTCATCAAAATCCGCAAACGATACTGTCTGTGGGAACCCTCTGCCGTGTTTGGTCTTCGGCGGCGCGGGAGGACCTTCCTCTACTGGCCTCCCTGACACCGGGCCCATAAGGCTCGAGTGCTCGTCGTCGCCGTCGCCCTCCGAGTCCTCCGGGTGGTCGTCGAATGACGTCCGAGGAGATTCGGGATGTGCGTCATGCATCGCGTCGAAAATCGAGTGCCGCGATACGGAAGACGTGTCGGTACTACTACCGCTATCCTGTGGCGGCCGCTGTGGACCCGTGCTCGTCGATCCCGTAGGCGGAGACGGCGTAGCACTCCCCGTCATAAGTATACTCTTGAACGCATCTACATCTAGTAGTGCCGGCCTGCCAGCGGCACCTCCCTGTCGTTGTTGTTGTGACTGCTGCGCCCTCTCATCTCCTGTAGTCGGCCCTATGTCCGCTTGCAATCCAAACGCTGCCTCGCTCGTCGCCAAAGTCCGCGCAAAAGGATTATGCGGTGCTCGCGGCCCGCCGCCCTGCCCCCCAAATCCCGCGGCCGGCACCACAGACGATGGTGGTGTTGCTGGGACCGAGCCCCCAAAGTTCCACTGTGTCCCCACTGCCGCTGCTCGCTCAAGATCCGAATCCGCTGTAGTCGTTGAATCCGTCTCGTCGTCCTTCTCCTCTAGCGGGAGCTGCTGTCCCAGAGCCGGGGGCGGCGAACCGGTCCTCCCATCCGAGAACCGCCGTGGAATGCTCGTAAGTTCCTCGGGCGAATGGGGAGGTGTCTGGATCACGACGCGCTTCTTCTTCTTCGGGACTTTGGGGGTGGTTGTTGAGTGGACTGTCGTCGCGTTGTCAGTCACGGTGAGCGATGTTGCAGTGTGTTTCCCTCCCGGCGCGTGCTTACGGATCGTAGTCGGCGCATCATGATAAGTGGTCTCATCGGGGAGACGCTGCTGTCGCCGGAACGGGTTCCCGGTGGACATCGTGAGGTGGGGAGGAGGCCAGCTCCTGGTCAATCTCTAGGGAGGGAGGGAGTAAGGTATATTGGAGGGTGACTATAGATGCCTAGAGAAATACATGCAGTAGTGGTATACCAGGGAGTCAGGTCAGCCCTGTGAGCGAGACGAACGCGGATCCGGGCGATCCTCTTTATATGAAGCACATGCATGAGGTTGCTGTCTCACCAGTGGTGCAATGGAACGACATGCAACCCCACCTTAGGCGTGGAGGAGCTTCATCAAGGTTCAGGCACATGCGAATCGGAGCTGATGTGAGATAGTGGCCTTAATGCGACAATGCGTGGCGTAGGTCAAATGCCATTGTACAGCAGCCACGCTATGCTATCCCGATGCTCCCATGCTGCCAGCTCGGTGCCTTCCCAGCACGTAGAATCTATAGTAATACAGACCACTACCACCCACCCGTTCACGCCAGCTTTCCTACACCATCCCTTCCGTTCCCAACCTCACTTGTAGAAATCAAACTTATCCGCCTCGCTCGCACCCTTCACCTGGCTCGTGTACGCATCCTCCAAATCCTGCTGAATGATATTATACCGATTCTTCCGCACGGCCCTCAACCCGGCCTCCTGCATCACCGCCGCAATCACCGCGCCACTCAACGGATCGTTCCGCACGATCAAGCTATCCAGGTCCACCTCGGGGGAGAGCGACATCTTGGCCGCAATCGTGCTGAAGATGAGCCGTCTCTCGCGACGGTCGCGCAGGGACGGGAACTCAATCTTGCGGTCCAGCCGTCCCGGGCGAAGCAGAGCAGGATCGAGCGTGTCGGCGCGGTTTGTGGCCATGATGACCTTGACGTTGGACGTCTGATCGAACCCGTCCATCTGGTTCAGCAGCTCGAGAAGGATCCGCTGCACCTCCCTATCCGCTCCCGTCTGCGCGTCAAAGCGCTTAGTAGCAATCGCGTCAATCTCGTCAATGAAGATGATCGCCGGCGAATTCTCCCGCGCCATGCGGAAAACATCGCGCACCATCCTCGGCCCTTCGCCCAGGTACTTCTGCACGAACTCGGACCCGACAACGCGGATGAAGGCCGCCGTAGTACTATTCGCAACGGCCTTGACCAACATCGTCTTCCCCGTCCCCGGTGGGCCATAGAGCAGCACACCCCGCGGCGGATCAATGCCAATCTGCTTGTACAGATCAAACTGCGTCAGCGGCAACTCGACCGCCTCGCGGATCTCCTGCTTCTGCATGTCCAACCCCCCCACATCCGCGTAAGTGACATCCGGCTTCTCGTCCGCCTGCAGCATAGCTATACTGCTGTCCGCCTCCGGCGGTAAAATATCCACCAAGCTGTTGCTGTGTCTGTGCAGCGCCACGGTGCTGTTGGGCTTGAGCAGCTCGCGGTCCAGCGTACTCAGTATCCGCACCACGTAGTTACTGCCCGTCGAGCTCTGCACGATGCCGGTGTTGTTGTCGATGGCCTCCATGAATTGCCCGATGACGAGCGGCACGCTTTGGATGCGTTTGATCTCCTCCTGAGCGCGCACGAGCTCGCGTTTGAGGGAGCGCTGTTCATCTTTGATGTACTCTTCTTGCAGCTTGATGTATTCCAGTTGCCGCTGCAGCTTTTTGTAGGTGGCGTATTGGTCGTCGTTGTCCGCGAGGCCTTCCACTGCGTCGAAGTTGGCAAGTGCTGAGTCCGGGATCTGGCGGCGGTGGGGTGCGGGTGTGGCGGAGGGCGAGAGGACGTCGGCGGTGGCCATGATGGTCAGAGGTGTAGAGCTGGTGATCGAAGGCTGTGGTGGAGATCGGCGAGTTGTGAAGGTGAAGGCAAGATGATGCGCGGCAAGCTTGTGAAGCCGGAGTACGTGACAACGCGCTAGAAGCCGGAGCCTAAGCCTGAGGCAGCAATGAAGCATGACTAATCGTACATTCACAAAGTAGGAGGTTATTCAATAACGCGCAATGGCCTGGGTGTGCTATCGCTCGTCATGATGCAGACTCGTCGACCGCCCACCAATCTCAGCCCATTGCGGACCACAGCATCCGCCAGTCTGCGTCAACCAACACACCACAGCTACACACCATCGGCCGGAGCAAATCCACCCGAAGCCATCTCCCACTCCCACATCCCCTTGCTCGCCCTATCATCGACTTACCCCACAACCCTATTATCCCAATCATCCCCAAACACCCCTGCCCCCATCAACCCGACCCTCCTCCCCTCCTCCCTCCTCACCCCCCTCTCTCCCATCAACCTCTCCATCTCCACCGCCTGCGCCTGCGCCTCGCTCCACCGGCCCAAATGCTCATCATCCAGCTCCTCCCCCGCAGACTCCCTGAGCTGCTGCTCAAGAGCACGCAGCGCTCTCCGCTTTACCTCCTGCAAAGCCTCGGCGTCCTTGATCTGCGTCTCCAGCCGGGCGGTCTTCGCCAACCGTTCTTGTGACTGCAGGAGCTCGTTACGGGTTTTGCGTTTCCGGGCCAGGGAGTCTTGCCGTCGGGCTTTTTCGGCGAGGTAGCGGATGCTGTGGCTGCGGACGCCGCTTTCGGTGACGATGTCTACGGCGACGGGGGGAGCGGTGAAGAAGAGCACGCGGCCGTACTCGTCACGTTGGTATTGCTCTCGCACTTCGGCGGGGATGCTAAGGTTGGCTTGGTCCGGGAGAGTGTAGACCTCGATGGGTGGTGGATCGCGATAGCTTCCCTGCGTGGTGGGACGAGCCCCGTAGCTTATCGGGTTTGGTGGGATGGATGGTGCTGCCGGCTGCTGGTAGCCCGATACCGGTGCGGCGGGTCTGGGAAGGGTGGCTGCTTGTGGCTGCGGTGTTTGTGGCGTGTTGTAGCTCGTATGCTGCATCGCGGACGGTGGACGCTGTGGTGCAGGTGAAGGCGCGGAAGGGTGGGCGTACTGCTGAGAATGGTTCATAGGGTAGGAAGTAAGTGGCGGTCTGCCAATTGGCCTTGGACCAGTCTGCTGTTGCTGCTGGAGCGGCGTGCCATGGTACGATGCCTGGCTCGTCATCGGTCTCGGCTGAGGAGTTGGCGGCTTCGGCGGAGGAGGTGGCGTAGGCTCCGATGGCGGACTATCCCTCTCACCTCGCGGCCTCTTGTGCACTGCTCCGATCTTCGGCGGCGCACCATCCGCACCCCATTGCACCTTGGGCAAGTCATCCGTCTCCTTCTGCTCATCTTTGAGCAGATACGCGATCGGGCTTGGGAACTTTTTCAACTTGCGCTGATGGTCGTACAGGTCCATTGCATAGTCTCTATCCCTGACCTCATCCGGCAAACACGACGCCCACGTCTTGATCTTGTTGAACTCGTGCTTCGCTTCATTGTACCTCGCCTCGCACACGTAGATCTCCTGGCCTTCGGACAAGTCGCGCGGTCGACCTTTGAAGTACCGCGTGAAGAACATGATGAAGCACTTGCCTTCGACCTCCTCGATGTGATGATCGCGGTAGCGACCCGTCTTGACGACCTCGTTCGGGTAAAAGTGCTTGTCGAACCGGTGGACAGTCTGCTCCGGTCGATAGTACCAGCAGACATTCACCATACTCTGACTGTTCGAAGCCTTGTACGTGCGGTAGATTTGAGCGGGTATCGGCTTCGTGAGGTCGTTCGGATTCTGTATGTGGATCCAGTCGCCGACTTTGTAGAGCTCGCCGTTGTGCAGTATGCCATTCGGCATCGGGATCTTGCCGTCCTCGTCCGCAAACGTATCGTCGGACTTTGCTTTCTCGATATCGTACAGCCTGCCAGCCTCGATTTGCAACGCTGTGGCGTGCTTGTAGAGGAGAGAGTCATCCGTGTTGTATCCCTTGGCGTTGTTGAACATCAAGTTCATATCGGCCATGAACTCCTCAACCGTGCGGTACTTCTTGCGCTTGACTTTGCGCTTCAAGATGTCGTACGCCATAGGGTTCTTGATCTCGACGTAGTACTCCGGCATGGCCTGCTTGTCGGGCAAGCGATCGAAGTCCTTGATCATCAGCTGACCCCGCTGGCTTTTTGGCTTGCGTACACCTTTGATGATGGCCTGTATGCGAGCCTCCGTAGGCGTGAGCAGCTTTGGCGGCCGGCCTCTAGCCTTTTTGCCGGT
>NAJQ01000924.1:0-11162 GCA_005059865.1 Friedmanniomyces simplex
GTATTGAGTGGGTGGGTGGAATGGAGAGAGGGAAGGAGGAGGACGATACTGTACTTGCGCCGGGTCCGGGTTGCCCACCGTAGGCGTATGGGCTTGTGGCTGCAGTAGGTAGTCGCCTCTGGGGTAGGTGATGTGATCAGATTCGCTACCGCATCACCCCTCCATGCTTAGATGATCCTGTCGCTATGCCATGCTGTGGAGCATCCACCGAGACGAGGTGTCGCGCATTGAAGGGTTGCTAATGCACGCATTCGAGTCGCTCCTCTCTATCGCACATGTGGCTCTCCCCCAGCAATCATGATTATCATGCTACGATGGCTGACCAGCAGCCAAGCGCCTGTAAATTCACCATCGTTCGGAGCATCGCCCACCTGCACTTGAGTACTGTAGCCCTGAAAGTGCGGCGACAATCCGGGAGGGCGGATGTCGGACAGGTAGATCTATCTTGGGGCCCGTGTGGGTATGAACAGGTGAAATAGTAAGTACATGGGTCACTCACATCTCTGTTGCCTCATTGTACTGTACACACACGTCCCATACGCCAGGCTTTCTTCAGATGTATCCCGAGCTTCCGTGTCCCAGCAAGCAAGAGCATTTTCGCCTCCGTTGCCTCCCACCGCCCAGCCCGCCAAAGGAATGCGAAGCAACCTCTTTCACAGCCGAAGGACAGTAGCCCTATCAGAAACCCAGCTTAATATCGCTCTTCCACCCCTCCCCCATCATATCCTCCCTCGCAAGCACCATTGCCGTTCGCGTTGGCAAATACACCTGCACAAAGTTCCTCCGTCCATTCCACGCGAAATCTGTCGTGAAATACCTCGTCTCCTCCTGTATCCTCCCGAGTCCGCCGAAAGCCGCGCTATCCGAGTTGACCACTACACGATACGTGCCGGCTTCCTCAACACCGACGCGGTAGTCGGTGAAGGAGGAGGAGGGGTGGAAATTAAAGATCCATAACAGACCGGCCCGCTCGAAGGCGACGACTTTGTCGCTTTCATTTTTGAGACTGACGTAGGCTTGTGGGCTGTGCAGCCATCCGTACTTTTCCTCCGCCCACTGCATATTCGCGTCAAAGGCGTTGAGGAATTTGTACCGCAGTGCTTCGTCGTCCGGGAGATTGAACTGACGTCGCGCGTAGTGGAAACTATTTCCGTTCCCTTCGCGTGGGAAATCGAGCCATTCCGGGTGTCCGAACTCATTGCCCTCGAAGTTCAGGTAGCCTTCTCCTCCCAACCCGTGCGTTATGAGCCTGATCATCTTGTGCAGCGCCATGCCGCGTTCGATCACGGGGGTGAAGTCCGAGATAGTGGACATGTGGGTGTACATCTGCGCGTCGCAGAGCCAAAAGAGGAGGGTTTTGTCTCCCACCAGCGCCTGGTCGTGGGACTCGGCGTAGGCGATCGTTTTCTCGCCGTACCGCCGGTTCGTGAGAGTGAAGCAGAGGGCGCCCATGTCCCATTCAATGTCTTGCTTTTCTTTCAGCCATTTGATATACAGGTCCGGCACAGCCATGGCGAGGCGATAGTCGAAGCCTATCCCGCCGAGACTGAGCTTGATACAGAGGGCTGGCATACCGCTGACGTCTTCGGCGATGGTGAGGCTGGAGGGGTAGAGGGTGTGCAGCATTTCGTTCGCTAGCATGAGATACACGACGCCATCTTCGTCCACGTTAGGGCCGAAGTACTCGTGGTAGCCGCCGGAGAAGCCGGTGCCGATGCCGTGGTTCTTGTACAGCATGCTCGTTACGCCATCGAAGCGGAAACCGTCGAAGCTGTACTCTTCCATCCAGAAGCGGAGATTGGAGAGGAGGAAGCGGAGGACTTCGTGCGAGCCGTAGTTGAAGAGCCGAGAGTCCCACAGCTCGTGCCGGCCCCGCGCGCCTTCGTGGAAGTAGCAATGGTCGCTGTTGTCGAAGTAGTTGAGACCGTCCGCGACGTTCTTGCTGGCGTGTGAGTGGACGACATCCAGGAGTACGGTGATGCCCATTCCGTGTGCCGTATCGACGAGTTCCTTGAGATCGTCGGGGGAGCCGTAGCGGGATGATGCGGCGAAGAAGGAATTGATCTGGTAGCCAAACGAAGCATAGTAGGCGTGCTCCATGACAGCCATAAGCTGGATGGTGTTGTATCCCAGCTTGCGTATCCGCGGGAGGGTATTGCGCGTGAATTCTTTATAGCTCGCGACTTTGGGTTCTGGACTGGAGATGCCAACGTGGGCCTCATAGATGCGGGCGGACGCGGGTTTTGGCGGGCGCGGGTGCTTGAAGGTGTATTTCTGCGGCGGGTTCCAGAAGCGGGCGTCGTAGATGGGGGAGACGGAGAGGTCTTGGGTGACGCGCTTGATCCAGGCGGGTATCCGCTCGGCGCGGGCGTGGTCGTTGGGGACTACCATGCTGATCTTGATTTTGCTGTCGTGTTGGATCGCTGGCTTGCCGTCTACTGGGGGTAGGCTGATCTCCCACACGCCGTATGGGTCCCGTCTCATCTCGTGACTCTCCCGGTTCCAGCCGTTGAAGTCGCCGATGAGGTAGGCGCGAAGGGCGGAGGGGGCCCATTCGCGGTAGGTGATGGTGTGGTCGGGCGCGACGTTGAAGCCGAAGCGCTCATATCCTCGTGAGAACCTCTCCAGACCTCCCTCCGTCTCGTCGATGGTCTGGATCCATTGCTGCGCCTTGCTGAAGCGATTCTGGAGGGCGTGCTTGTATGGTTCGAGGTAGGGGTCGAGGGAGACGATGCCTGGGTGGGATTGTTAGCCATGGCCCGAAGCGGAAGTTGGTGATATGAGCATGGGTATGTATACCGGTGCCATCAGCGGGGATGTCGTTGCCGGGGGGAGCGGCGGTCACGCTGTCGGGTGCTGCTTCGTTGAGTGGATCCATGGTGGTGGGAGGCTAGGAAGGAAGGAAGGAAGGCACGAGGAGGTTGGAGGTGAACGCGAGGAGGTCGTACATGTAGTGGGGAGAGTAGTCTGGTATTTCAACCTACCGTCTTGACATTGTTGAACGGTACATGTACATGTAGACGCAGCAGCCTTCTCTCGTTCGGATGGTGGGGCTCTCCTGTTTGCACGTCGAACCCAACAAATTCGAGCTCCTTCCCCAGCGACGCCATCGTACCTCATTATTGGGGATGGAGCTTGGGCCATGTGTCATCGGCCCGACTTCATCCCACCTTCTCGCCCGACCCGACCCTGCATCGCCGGCGGAGATGCGGATGGCGGGTCTCACTTCATGTTCCCTTGACTTGAGTGGTGCCTTCTTATTCGGGCGATACTGTTACTCTTCGCATCAACTGCGATGGCTTCCGTCTCGCCCGCCGCTCGCCTCACCTACCTGGGCATCTCCGCCATCCTCCGGCGCGGCCCACGACGTTCAGCGACAGCACACCACCCCGCCCGGCGCATTAGACATCTTCGTCCCCTGCACACCACCCGCTGCCTCGCCGACAACGGCACCTACAAGCGCTCCGACTTCACCACTCAAGGCTTCACCGGAATCTACGATGCCTCCGCCCCGACGACCGGCCCACTCGCCGACAGCAGCGCCATTGGTGCTCCCCGCATCACCCCCCGCACCCTCAAAGACCATCTCGACCAGTTCGTGGTCGGGCAAGACCGCGCGAAACGCATCCTCGCGACGGCGGTCTACAACCACTACCAGCGCATCCAAGAACTCCAGCGTCGCGACGCGGAGGAAGAGGAAGCCTACGCGCAGGAGGAGCGCCGCCGCATGAGCGAGATCCGGCGGCATCCGGTCGAAGGTAGGGAGCATGAGCTGAAGCGAGGTATTGAGGTTCCATCGCTGACGAGCGATTGGCGGGGACTTGAAGATGAGTTCCCGGGTCAGCAGGCCACGATCAATATGCCGCCTCCGGGTGGCAGTATGCCAGGTGGGTGGAGGGGGCAGCAACAGCCGGCTGAGGATATTTGGCGGCCGCCGCATTTGAGGGGACAGTCTCAGCGGGATGTGTCTGGCCCGGCTCAGAGGGGGCACGCGCAGACCGGCACTGCGCCGTTGGTGGATAATACACCATTGACGATCGAGAAGAGTAATATCCTGTTACTCGGACCTTCAGGAGTGGGTAAGACACTCATGGCGAAGACGTTGGCGAGGGTGCTGGAGGTGCCGTTCAGTATGTCGGATTGCACACCTTTCACGCAGGCGGGGTACATTGGCGAAGACGCGGAGGTGTGCGTGCAACGCTTACTCGCTGCGGCCAACTACGATGTGGCGAAAGCAGAACGAGGCATTATCTGCCTGGATGAAATCGACAAGATCGCTACGGCAAAGGTCTCACACGGCAAGGACGTGAGTGGCGAGGGCGTGCAGCAGGCATTGCTCAAGATTATTGAGGGCACAACGTTGCAGGTGCAGGCGAAGCAGGAGCGTAGTTCGGGGTCTGGCCCGGGACGGCAAGGCGGTGCGTATGGGAGTAACTCGCCGACCAGTAGTCCGCTCTCCGGGCAGTCATCTGGCGGCAGTACTGGTGGCGGCGGCGGCGGTCAAAAAGGTGAGGTGTACAACGTCAAGACGGATAACATCTTGTTCATCTGCGCTGGGGCGTTTAATGGCTTGCATAAGATGATCTTGGATCGGATCAGCAAGGGCAGCATAGGTTTCGGCGCTACTGTGCGTGCGGCTCCTGGTGGTTCATCGGGTTCTGGGAACCAGCATGAGACGGTGTTGGAGGGCGAAGACGAGCTGTTTGAGAAGTACCTCCCTTACTACCAAGAGGAATCGGAATCGGCGAGACAGCGCGGCGGCACGAGAACAAAGCGGAAGTTCAACACCCTCGACCTCGTGGAACCCCAGGACCTCCAGAAATTCGGCTTGATCCCCGAACTCGTCGGCCGCATCCCCCTTTCTTGCGCTCTCAGCTCATTGGATATCGAAGCTTTGGTTAAAGTCCTCATGGAGCCTCGCAACTCCCTCTTACAGCAGTATAAACAGCTCTTCGCTCTCTCGTCCATCGAACTCCGGATTACGTCTCCTGCGCTGAGGGTTGTTGCGGGCACGGCGAGTAAAATGGGCACGGGCGCGAGGGGGTTGAAGACGGTGATGGAGCGATTGTTGGGGGACGCTATGTTTGAGACTCCGGGGAGTAGTGTGAAGTATGTCTTGGTTACTGAGGCGGTGGCGGAGAGGAAGAGTGGAGTGTTTTACTTCTATAGAGGCGAGGGGGGGAGGTTCATGGAGGCTAGTGGGAAGGAGGAGGAGGCTTGGGAGGAGAGGCTGAGGAGGGAGGAGGAGGAGGGCAAGAGTGAGTTTGAGAGGAGGGCGGACAATAATAGTGTAGGTGGGGCGGCGAGGACGTTTGAGGAGTATCGGGAGAAAGCTAGTGCGGGCGGGTTTGTGTGAGGTCGGAGTTTGGTTGGGTTGTTGTGCTTGAATGGTGGGTTGCGGTTCTTGCGAGTAAATCTCTGGGTTCAGCACATGGGTCGGCTATTGCATGGACGGCAAAGCCAAGGCTACATGAAGAGGGAAGTCCCAAGGGGCTTTGGACGAGATGTACGAAATTTCACGACGCACGATGACCCGGTGTCTTTCTCGTACATATCAGGGCAAAACTGTCGCCGTACGATTAAGCACCCTTTCCGACCTTCGTTCTACGTCCCTTCTTCTCTCGAGGATGCGCTTGGAAGGCTCTAGCTGTCTTATCATGTGTGTATGTCCCTCGAGCAGTCCCGCTTATGCTGTCGAGAGGGGTGCTTTCGCCTCACTTACGGCTCTGTGTGGTCCCGGTCCTTGCCTCGCTTACGACAAAAAGATGCGCCCGAAGTACTGTTCTAGCTCCGCTACGGCGTGCGCGCCCAATACCGCCATGGTTCCCACCCAGCCATCTGGACGTATGACTACTACGACGCCCTGCTGTGTGTCTACGCCGTACCGCTTATGGGCACTCTGCTGCGTATCGTCGAAGAAGACTCGGCCTAGTGGGCCGTGTTTGAGCATCTCGTACGCATTCGGGACCGGTTCATGGAGTAATGTTAGGTAACGAAGGAGATCTGAGACGGGTTAACCTTGCTCTCAGTGGTGTTCACATGCGGATTGACGTACCTGCGCTCTGTAGACGCTCCAATTCGCTCGAGATCTCGGTCTTGCGGAAGAAGGCTCGCTCGGCATCGCACGCTCCGCCCACTAAGATGACGACGTAGAAGCGGGATACATTCGGCGTCTGGACCAGGAGCCTCGTCTTGTCGAACGTTCCCGGCTTCAGCAGCGTCACGTCCGGCGCTCTCTTGCCGGGCCGAACGTCCAAGAGCCCACTTCCGCTGCAGAAAGACCCTTCGATGCTCAGCATGTTGTTCTCTTGTACCTCGTAGTAGATGCCTAGGCCGGAGCTGAACGTGGCGGCTTCGGCCATGACTGTGCCAAGGATCGCATGCACATCAGCTGCTGCGTCGCCCGTCCAATCCTCGGGTAGGCGGTTTGTCATGAGGCGACTGATGTCTTTGTCGTATTGTATCAATTTCTGAACGTTGGGTAAACGTTCTGTCTGGTCGGCACAGGATCGACATCCGCCTCGTGCGTGATGTACGAAGGGACGGCGCCAATGATGAGCCTTCAGTCGATATCCGACTCCGAATGCAAGGCCAAGGGGCGTTGGTGCAAGCAGTCCTCCCGGAGACCAACGGCGGCTACAACCCCTACAACGGCATACTGGTCTCCGACATCGTTGGCGACGCCAATGGTCCCTTCGCGAGCCCATACGCTTCCGTCACGCTACGCAACGACGCCCAAGTAGATGCTCACGTCTACTCCATCGAAGCCAATCACAACCAGTGCGAAGCCGATTTCGTCGGATCTGCGCCGATCGAAATTGTCGCTGGACAGACCAGGCCTATCGCTTTCCGAATTGCCTGTATCCCACCCGCGGTCGGTCGTGGACCACTCAGAGTCACTTTCAAGTACCATCTTGGTGATGTTCAGCTGACACGGCTGATCTTTGCCTACGCTTTGCCACCAGTACGAGACTTATATGCGCCGCAGAAAACGACCTTCATGCATCCCGGCGGCATGGTGTCGTATGCTGTGCTGAGGCCGCCATCTCTGAACGCTCACTGCGACGCAGGCAGTAACGTTTCCGCACCGGTGCTCCTGGCACTGCATGGCGCAGGCTTGGAAGCATATAGTGATATCGTCAGGCACGCTTTGGACGAGCTTCCAGATCTTTGCGCCTGGACGCTGTTTCCCACTGGCGTCACACCATGGAGCGGCGATGACTGGCATACCTGGGGCTTTGCGGACGTTGAGGCTGCCATAGCCGCTATCCCGGACTGGATCAGGCAGGTCAGCTGGGAGGGTCCTGGGGTTGATGTTGACCGCTGGCTGGTCACTGGCCACTCGAACGGAGGCCAAGGCGTATGGTACACTCTCACACATCGCCCCGACAAGATTATTGCCGCGGCGGCGCTGTCGGGGTACTCTTCGATCCAAAACTACGTTCCGTACACCCTCTGGCGCACTGCCGATCCAGCAAAGACCGCGGTGGTACAGTCTGCTATGAATAATTACCGCCACGAGCTGCTACTGGAGAATGTTAAGGGTGTACCGATCCTCCAGCAGCACGGCGAGAAAGACGACAATGTGCCGCCGTACCACTCTCGCCTTCTGAGCCAATTGATTGAGCAGGCTGGAGCCGTGAGTAACTACTTTGAGCTGCCGGGTGAGCCACACTGGTGGGACGGCGTAATGACCACGGAGCCGCTGAAGCACTTCTTGCGCCAGCATCTCAACACCGGTGGACCGGTCATAGACAAAGCGCCCATCAATCTGCGAGCATTCACTGTTGTCTCCGCCGGCCAGGGTACTGTTGCAAAACATGGTATAGAGATCCAGCAACTGCTTAACCCGGGCCAAGTGGGCAAGCTGCACGTGGAGTACGATCCCTTGACTCTGGCCTGCTTCATCTCGGTATCAAACGTGCAGTCTTTCCGCATCCCACCTTGGTTCCAGCATTGCGAATTCATCGATATTCGTGGACAGAGGCTCGCTGAGATGCCGGTGTCTGAGACGTCCGGCACAGTCCTGACAAAGCACAAGAACGGGACCTGGCTGTACATCAGCCCCGGACCAACACCACCACCACGCCAGGGCAGGCAACTGGGCGCCTTGGACGCCATACTCGGCACGCGCGGAGCCTTTCACATCACCCACCTCTCCCCAGCCGCCCAGCACGTGGCGCTGCAAGTATCGCGCAACCTCTGTCAGTACTTCGGCGCAGACACCACGATCATAGACGACTACCACGAAGCCAAAGCCGCGAACGGCAGTAACCTGATCACCATAGCGATTGGTACAGACCTCCCCGCTACCCCGGATTCCGCTATCACTTTCCTCGACTCCCGCCTCGAGATCAAGGATGAACACTACTACTCTGGCCTACACGCTTATCCGGCAACGAACCACCTCGCCGCCGTCTGGCTGCGATCCTTGCCCGACGAGCGATTGGAGCTTGTCGTATGGGGCGCCGATGAAGAGGGTTTGGAGATTGCGGCCAGGCTTGTGCCGTTGATGACGGGGACGGGGCAGCCGGATTTTGTGCTTGCGGATCAGACGATGTTGTGGAAGGGGTTGGAGGGCACATTGGCTTTGGGGTATTTTGATGTTTGGTGGGAGGTTTCGAAGAATTCTTACTTCACCTAGGGGGGTGTTGGGAGGGACTGAGATGGTGACGGTAAGGTGAGCTGGCTGGGTTGTATTTGACGGGCTGCGTATCGTAGTACGCAATGTGGACTGCGCTTCACCTGATCATCGAGCACTCAAAGGCCAATATTGAAGCCCGGTATTGGAAGGTGCGGTCTCCATACGAACAAGGCAACAGCGATATTAGTTGAAACGCCCATCATTATAGCCGTTAGGAATCGCGTGAGAGTCCATGAAGTCAAGATAAGCCCACATGTACATGTGAATGCCATGTGGTTATCGCATGTTCGGATTCGGCACGGTCACATGCAGCAACGCAGCTTCCCCTTCAGATTTTGGGAAGGCGCTTCCTTCCTCTTTCGTCGACTGACCGCAGCTTCACGTCAGTCCGTCGATCTTCATTTCCCAAACCTAACTCCTCAACCTCAACTTCCCAACATCTCCAACACCTTCCACCATCTTCGACAACCACGTGGAGTAACGCGATCTGTTCACACCTTTTGCATCTTACACGCGTACCGTGTATACCATCTTGTCAACCACACCTTGAGGTCATCCAACGCGTCCACCGCCACTTCACAGCAACAACACAACACAACACATCCGGCAGCGCGCATGATGGACTTCACCGGCTCTCCCACGAAGAAGAGGCCGGTAGCATCATTCAACATATTCGAGGATGGCCTGGGCGAGGAGCAGAAAGTGAGTTGACGCGTGCCGTTGCCGCCACAACATGAGAGCAGTGCACTGATTGAGCACCAGACCGGCTTGAAGCGCAGTTCGAGCGCGATGCCACTGCCACTCACGACCTCCAAGCTCGTCAATCAGCTCCCGGGCGCGAGTCCAAAGGTGCGCCAATGCGGCGAGTCTGCTCTTCAGTTGTAGACGGTGACCATCTTGCAGAAGACAAAGCTCGACCACAACCCCGTGGATGACTTGCTTGCTAGGCTGAACGAGCAGCAAGCCGTGCTGAGCCGCCAGAAGTCCGAGGCGGAGAACATCTTCGATGACAGCTCGTCATCCGCCACCAATCCGTACGCTGACACACCGCTGATGGAGAGCGACGGCCGTCCGGATGCAGCGGAGGTGCTTCGGCTCAAGAAGGAGCTCGAGTTTGCGAGGGAGCGCATGGCTCAGATGGATCTGCAGCTCACCCATCAGCAGCACGACCGCGTCGCTCAGAACGAGCTTGACGCGTTCACGCAGTCTCAGATCGCCCGCCACACGGTGGAGCAGGCTATCGGCTCACCCTTCCCGGCCGCCCAGCACCTCGCCATGAACATGGGCCCGTCCTACACACCTGCTGGCGGCGTCATGCAGGCGGGGCACGCGGGTTACGGTGGCGACGGCACCATTCTCGAGCCAGCGCCGATGATTCCGAGACCGCGATCCGGCTTCCAGTACCAGCAAGGCTACACCCAACCGATGACTCCGTTCGGCTATCCTCAAGCGGTGGGCATGCAGAACGCCATCCCGCAGCGTCTACCGCCGCGCCCTCGGTCAAGGCTGTCGCCCGTTGCGCAAGAGTTCGGCTTCCCTCAGTGGGGTGCTCAGGCCGCTCAGCAGCCCACCGTCACGTACATGAGCACGGCCGAGCCCCTGAACTACCGCCGTCTCCTCGACCGCAACATGAGCTGCAACTGGAGGTACATCGTGGACAAGATCGTCTGTAACAACGACCAGCAGGCGTCCATCTTCCTGCAGCAGAAGCTGAAGGTGGGAACGGCCGACCAAAAGTTCGAGATCGTTCAAGCCATCATCGATCAGGCGTACCCTCTCATGGTCAACCGCTTCGGGAACTTCCTCGTCCAGCGCTGCTTCGAGCATGGCACACCCGAGCAGGTCGTTTCGATCGCCCAAGCCATCCGCGGCAACACGCTCAACCTCAGCATGGATGCTTTCGGGTGCCACGTCGTTCAGAAGGCCTTCGATTCCGTGCCGGAGGAGTACAAGGCAATCATGGTGCATGAGCTCCTTCGCCGTATCCCGGAGACCGTCATCCACCGCTACGCCTGCCACGTCTGGCAAAAGCTGTTCGAGCTTCGCTGGAGCGACTCGCCGCCGCAAATCATGAAGTACGTGAACGAGGCGCTGCGCGGTATGTGGCACGAGGTCGCTCTGGGCGAGACCGGCAGCCTGGTCGTGCAGAACATCTTCGAGAACTGCTTGGAAGAGGACAAGCGTCCATGCATCAATGAGGTCATCGCCAGCATCGACGTCGTCGCTCACGGCCAGTTCGGGAACTGGTGCATTCAGCACATCTGCGAGCATGGCTCCGTGCCAGACCGTTCCCGTGCTATCGACCATGTGATCCGCTTCGCCGACCAGTACAGCATGGACCAGTTCGCCTCCAAGGTGGTCGAGAAGTGCCTGAAGGTCAGCGGCACCGACTTCGTCGACCGCTATCTCGACCGCGTGTGCGAGGCCAACCCCGAGCGCCCGCGCATGCCACTCATCGACATCTCCGGCGACCAGTTCGGCAACTACCTCATCCAGTACATCCTCACCAACGCCGACC
>NAJQ01000926.1:0-11154 GCA_005059865.1 Friedmanniomyces simplex
CAGCTCATGGCGGCGCATGACAGGGCCCCGGATGCGTTCCGGGAGGGCGACGTCTTTGCGGTAGCGCATGGTGCAATGTGAGTGCCAGCTGAAAGTGCCCAATCGGTAGAATCTCGAGGATGCTGACGTGTGAGCAGTTTCGCCGGCTCCGACTCCACAGCGTCAACCATGCAATCCTTCTGCCACCATGTCCTCCGCGACCCGTCAATCTACTCCCGTATCAAGAAAGAACTCGACGACGCAACAGCAGAGGGCAGGCTCTCCGAGATGCCGCAATGGAACGAAGTGCAGAACCTGCCCTTCTTCCAGGCCTGCCTCAAAGAAGCCATGCGTTTGCGACCTGCCGTAGGCCTGAACATCACGAGACTGGTCCCGCCCGAGGGCGCAGAGATTGACGGCAGACGGCTCCCCGGCGGCACGAGGGTGGCGCTGAATGCGTGGGTGCTGCACCGGAATGCGGAGATCTTCGGGCAGGACCCGAAGGTGTACAGGCCGGATAGGTGGTTTGAGGGGGATGCGAAGAACATGGAGCGGTATATGTACCAGGTCAGCCCATCGGAACCCCCATCACGACTTCTCAGAATCTGACAGTATGTGTAGTTCGGCGGTGGCAGCCATCTCTGCATTGGGAAGAACTTGGCCCTTTTGGTGGGTCGTTGTTTCCTCCTCCATCATCGATCATCTGTGCTGACGCCTGAGGGGTAGGAAATGAACAAGACCCTACCGTTACTCCTCCGGGACTTCGAGTTTGAGCTGCTGAGGCCGCAGGAGGATCTCAAGTACCACTCGACGTTCTTTGTCGTGCAGTCGGGGCTCGAGGTGCGGATATCGAAGCGGAATGCGAAGGCGCAGTGAGCTCCTCCTAACGATGCGCTCACCTGCAATGGATTTGTTGGTAGCGTTAGCACGGCGTGGTGGGCGTACTTTCGGTAACTTGGCTTCACCTCGATTGGATCATTTGGAAGACTCCGATGCCGCATGCACCAACCGGTATTTTCGCCATTGTGCCTGGCATGTTCTCGCATGACTAAGCTAACTACCTACTTTGCTACATACATGGATCTATCGCTTCCAAATGACCCAGCACTACCTGCTCATTCATATGTCGCACATCCTCCCCTTCCAAGCTCCCAAAGCAAATCCCCGTCACGTTCCCTTCCACACGTCATTGGTGCTCTCTTTGAAACAGGCCCTCGGTGGAGATCAGGACCCGCATCTGTTCTACCACCCACCGCCCCTCCACCGAGCGGCGCGATTTCTCTCATACTCACTATCCGGAACCCAATCCTGCTCCCACGTAGGTAGCGGAGGCCGCTGGGGGGTGAAATCTCTGTAAATACGTTGACTTGGGCCATTGTAAGGGTAGTCCTCGCCGCTCTCGACGTAGCCTTCTGCTTGTCCTTCCACGTATTCTGGGCCCCCGGAGTATCCAGTGTGGTACTGCTCGTCGCATTCGTCGAAGCGGCGGATGCTGCCTGGATAGTTGGGGTCGTACCAGGACATGCTGACTAGGGCTGTGGCCGAAGCTTAGGTGTGGGTATATCTGCTGTTGCCTATGGTCAATTTGGTGCTGAGAGCCCGCGCGTTCGAAGGTCGACATATTCCTCGATTGGTGATCTCACTACGGTGTATCTTCCCACTGCGGCAGGTTCGAGAGTGGCTCTCGGTGATGAGTCTCGGACACAGCAGTTGTGTAGGTGGGTACAAGGGTTGATTTTGGAAGGTGAGTTTGGGCGGTCCGGTCGAGTGGTTGATTTGTGGTTGTCCTTTGAATGCTTCCAGAGGCGCCTCTTATAGTGCTTGCCAGGCCGAGCCCGCAGTGAACGTAGCTCAGCAATGCAGTCATTGATAAGTACCGCAGCACTGGTTGGCCGCTTGTCGTTGAAGTCTTTTTCTGATTCTTCAGCACCCTTCACTGCACCACTTCGCCGCACCAGTCCACCATTCGCCAATCAGCTCTGCATTTTGCTCCAACTTGACAGTGCCTAGCGATACTTAAATACTTAGCCCAGGAGCCAGAACTAGCTGGCCAGAGAAAATAAGCCAACGCAGCGCTCGAGCCTGCCGGTTCGCCGCAGATCATATTCTTCGTGAAGTGAAGCATGAGCCACGTCTCTCCTCTTTCACATCCACTGCCATTATCAGAGACCGCAGAACCTCCAGCAATCCACGTCTCTCTTCCCGCTATCCGCGGTCACTTCGTGGCCGCCACAATACTCGTCGATGCCGTGACGCCTTTCCTCCTTCAACCCCACCGCCGGGGAATGTATCCGCCTAAGCGCACAGGCGGCAAGCCGGCCATCGGCATCTCACCCTGGAGACGCCTGCACTCTCCCTGTGGCGCCTCGATAGCCTGATCAGAATAGCTCTAACCCTCCGGTCCCTCCGTCCACTCTCCACCCCGGTCGAGCGCGGGTGTATGTCCTGTACCGGCGATCGCTATATCCCCGATGGGGAGGCCTTCGAATCTGTCGAAGTGTGTACGCGGGTCCTTCTGGGTAATAGTCGTCCTGCAAAGTGTTGAACAGGCCTACGCTGCCTTCATGGTAAGGGTCATACCACGGCTCTGGGTGTAGGTTGTCCCAAGGTTCGCAGAAGTCGCCTATGCTTCCCTCATAATCAGGGTGGTACCACGCCATGATAGTCGACAAGGAACGTCGGTGCTACTGCCGGGTCAGATCGCATCGTCAAGGGCATTTGAGAAGGACGTACGGCTCGCTTCGCCGATAACTTCGTAATGAGTGTTTCAGAAGCTGCGATTGGGTGTGGAGAGGGTGAAAGTTGTGACGGCCACTTACACAGAAGACGACCACTTGATGTAGGCTGATGTGTTGCGAGTCGTGGAATCAAGAAGAGGGTGAAGATCGGTAAGTATCTATCGGAGGCCTGGAAGGGGACCCTTGACTTGTGTACGGGCTCCGTTGCAGTAAACGTGGTGGAAAGGCTTCGTCGTCGCTCGGGCACTGCGGTTGTTCGTGGGCCACTGCTAAGTCTCATAGCATCTTAACGAATGCGCCCGAGACGCAGAACGCCTCACTCTGCTCAGAGTAAACACTTGAATCACAGCGGATCGCGGGAGTAAGCGCGAGCTTGAAAGGCTTCGCCGCGAAGAAATGGTTCAGGCGCTGCGCGGCAAGCCACCAGAGGTCGCCCTAACATGGCTTGCCACTGCCAAACAGTTATTTGGCCAGGCAGCCGTCCAGATGTGCCTCAAGAGGAAACTGTCCGAATTCAGCGACTCATCGCAACTGAACACCGGATCGCGAAACTCCTTCAGACAATAGCAGATCATCCGGTATTGCCGTCTGAAGCTCAAAGCTTCGACTTCGCCTCCGCGGCAGCCTGCTCTTCCGGCACCGGGTCGGCTCGATCCAGTATCCATCTCGCCACATCATCGGCGAAGCGCACTTTGTCGTCTCCCGGCTCGGCATGCAATTTGTGGTACCAGCCTTCGTAGACGCGCATCTCCTTGTCTTTGACGCTGACAGTGTCGTACCAGTCGCGGCAGGCCTGATACTCGCAGATTTGGTCGCTAGTGCCGTGACCGACCCCTATGCAAACTTGGAGTTAGCGGGATGCATGGAGGATGCAGAATTCAGGATCTCCGGCTGGTTTGGAAACCGAGATGCAGCTTAGGCGCAGAGCAAATGAGAATGCTCTTCTTGCAGCCTCCTACATCATTCTCTCCATCTACCGTTCTGGGCCTGCCTTGCAGCCGTGGCATCCCGCAGTCTAGAACCGAGGTGGAAACCCATACATCCTCGGACTTACATAATCTTGTCTGCCCGCCTTCACCAACACCTCCACGGAGTTCCACCTTGCCGGTCTGCAGTTCGTGCGCGCGGTCCAGCATGCTAGCCAGCCCCTCCAGCGTTCCAGTATCATGACACAGTGGGTCATCCTCGTACTCTTTGCACACTTCCGGGTCGCGGGAGAGCTTTGTGGCGTCCAGCTTGCTGACCATGTGTCTGTTGGGCAGGACCTTGCCAGCAAGACGCCCTAGGATAACAGTAATGGTCAGAGGTCTACCGGAGGGATGAAGCGCAATGAACGGGCTCTCGCACAGGAAGCCGCGGATACTGCTTAGAACGTCCTGCGGTCCGGTAGCGGCATAGTGGAGCACTTCAGCACCGCCCATTGAGTGACCCAGTAGGAAGAGCGGCGGCGCATGCTCGTTTTCTTCCTTCGGCAGGCTCCGGATGAAGGTGGTGATGTCCTCCATGACCAGTCTTGTTGGGCCGGTGCGTCCTTTCTGGGCGGGCTCATGCACGCTTCGTCCCCAGCCCCGTTGGTCAAAGGAGTAGACTGAGATGCCTTGTTGAGCCAGGGTGGGGAATAGGACGCCGTAGGTATTGCAGTGGTCGGAAAAGCCATGTACCACCGCCAGTCTCGCTTTCGGGGGGTCCGTGATGGCCTTCCAGGTCTTGGTGTAGAGCTTCTGGGAGTCCGGCGTGGTGAGCCAACCTTCTACTGTGGATACGTTGGCCATAGTCCGGAGTCCACGAAGCATCAGTGGGACGGGATGAATACCACGTATCAAAGGGAGATTATGGTCATATTGCCGCTACCTCACGTCAGCACGTGCATGGTGTCGTCGCAGCGGTGGCCTCAGGCATCACACCTCCGGCCCTTCTCTTCACACCTCACCTCACCTCACCTTTACACCCACATTCCCTCAACCATACCTCGCTAGACAGGAGTGTCCCCGACGAGACGCTGGTCACCCAGACCGACGCCATGGTTCCAAGGGAGAACCTGTGCGAGCGATAGAAGACCACGAAGTCTCGCCCTACCCACCAGACAGCAGCAACGCAGCCACATCGGTTCCCTGTCAGGCCCGTGGTCCCATTGCAGCGAAGTGTCGCTGTCATAGCAGATGCGGACGAAAGTCAAGCGGCCAATAGTTGGCAGTGTAACGCGGTACCGTTTACGGCACGTCAGAGTTCCAGGAAGACCCACCTCAGTATGGGCAACGGAAAGCTGCATCGGCCCGGCAGCACGGTTGATCTTCCAGAGTGACAGGTTCACCCTCTGCTTGTGCAGGTCCAACCGGTTATCGATATGGTGGGATTGGCAGCACTGTTTGACGTTCAATCACCGTGTAAGACATCGCGGGGATGCAGCGCGCTTCCGGGCCGCGATGGCCGAGTGGTTTGAACTGGGCGAGGGCGCCCTGAGCTCAAGAGCGATCTTCATACGATGGCTGTGCTGTTGACGTTAGTATGTAGATCTCCAGCAAGTACCCGCGATGACCTAGCATCCCTGCAGTGATCCAGCTTGAGCTGCCCGACCAATTCCACGTTCTCAAAAGTCCAGACGATATTCAGCGGCGCTGTGACCTTGAGACATTCCGCATCTTCTGGGCACTCTTGTCCATCATGAGCGTCTACCATGAGGGTACAACTGGACTGTATTTCTCGCCACAGCAGAAAGGGTGGAAAGAAAACAGCTCGCAGCAATGGTGGGGTTCTCTGCGGCGCCGATGTCGGTTTACGGCAGCCTGCAGATGACCGTTGGTGACAGCTACGCTTGCGCCGACAGCCGCCGGAAGCTGGCTGAGCGAACAGGAGCCTGCAGGAACAGCGCTCGGGTACTTCGGATCCGCTTGCCGCCCAGACCTCACGTCCAGCCTTCTCCTGGTCTAGCAATACCGACAGCCTGAGTTTATCATGTTTCGATACCGGGCGGAAGCGTAGCCACTGCCATTGGGCACACTAAGACAAATGATCCGGGCAGGCTGGACCACCTCGCCGGTCCGATCGGCTTGGAGCCCTCAGCTTCCCCGTAATGCTCTCCGCTCGCTCAAACGGCGATGCTGGGGGTGTTTTGCCGCTTCATGGGGCTCCTTCGGCATTCAGAGGGTGAGACAGCGACTACAAAGAACGACTTCCCTCGCTCGAAGACTCCAGATCCGTCATGTTCTCGTAGTAAATGTGGGCTGGTGGTGGTTCTGTTCAGCTTCTTTGCATTACGCGCGCGTGGCATTTGTTTCCGGAGGCTGAACATAGTGCTTTCGGGGGCGGTCAAACGCTCTTTCGACATATCCAGCCACTATTGAGAGCACTTGCATTGTCTGCGGCTGGTGGCTGCTACATACTGCGAGAACCGGTCCCGGATCTACACCATCAGGCGGTGACCAGCAGGCTCTATCGTCAGAGTCAGTATTTACCAGCTCGAGCGATCCGGTGTGCAATAGCTAACAAGTGTATAGGCATTGCATCGGTGGACACTCATTGCTTACAAGCCCGAGCTTGACCATCGAGTGGCAGTACTTTTGGTGCGGAAGCTTCGGACACATCTGTATAATACTGCGCCAAGACTCCGCGGCTCTTCTGCGGACACACTCACCGCCTATTAAATTCCTACACTTCGAACTCCTGTCGGCTCCCGCACCTGCAGCAACCATCGCCACTCCCACGTGCAGTCCACGGCAACGTACACATACACCGAACCATAGCACCTGCAGCACCTACAGCGAACCCGTGTCGCCGCACCAAGCAAACCCCGCGGCGGTGAGAGGGCCTCTAGCATGGACGCCGCATCTTTCCAGCAGTTCTTGCAGAGCAGTATGTTGAACACCCTCCCGCCTCAGACGCTCCAGGCAAGACAGCGGCATACCCATCCTTCGCATCAACTCTACGCCATTGTCCCTTTCGCGCCACGCCTCTGCCGCTGCACGATGGCGAGCACAGGAGCTCCGCACAGCTTCTTCGCCGACGAGATGCACCATCACCGCAACGAGCAGACGATCTGTGAGGAGTTCTTGCGTCAGCCTCTTGCGCTCCAGCCTCCTGCCGTCCCTAACTTTGAGTTCCGCCCGTTGTTGCCTCCAGAGGTAGCGCAGGCTCCTCAACCGTCTGCGCACCCAGGCAACTGCCTGAGGCTCCAGGTGCCGGGTGTGCTGGCGGATGCGATCAAGACGGAGGACTTCTCGCCCATCAGCGACGACGACTGGGCGCATGCTTCAATCGAATACGAGGCGCCGTCTCCGGAGTCTACGGCGAGCATAGCTGACAGTCCGGTGACTCCAGAGTTCAGCGGCAGCGCTGAGTCTTGTACCGACCGATTCCTTGGCGGCGGCCACCACGCCAACAATTCCGTCGCGCTCGCATACGCGCAAGGGCTTGGCTTCGACGAGAAACCGTTCATCCCGCCCGTCCATCACTTCGCACCACCGACAGCTTTCCATATGCCCGGATACGATCATCATCCGGGCTCGGCTGATCTCGTGCACTTCGCACCGTCCGCAAATCCCTACGCCGATCGCGCTTTCGCCGCTTTCGATCAGATCTACACCCTGCCTGCGTTTCCTGCGAGCGGTCACCTTCCGGATGCTCACCTGATCGCCCGCCACCCCACAGTGCAGCCCCCAACCTTCACCGGATGCGACACCTTCCGCGGCGGCGACCTGTCGATGTCAGACAGCGACGAGACATCCTCTCGCGGCTCCCTCTCCCCCACTCATGATCGTGTTGCCACAGGCGTCGCTTCGGAGGAAGATGCCCGCGCGAGGGAGCGTGATCAGATACTCGTCCAGCGCCGCCGCGAGGGCTGGACGTACCGCAAGATTAAGGATCACTACCGGTTCCCCGAGGCCGAGCCCACGCTTCGCGGCAGGCATCGCATGCTCACCAAGGACAAAGAGGAGAGGGTGCGCAGGCCGGTGTGGACGAGGCGGGACGTAAGTTCTCCGAGCTCACTGGGTGATGTTGTGCTCGAGTTCTTTCTAATAATGGCGCAGGTCCAGCTTCTCCGCAGCGCGGTGGCGCACTTCGAAGCCACCACCCGCGGTAAGCTGCCGTGGAAGAAGGTCGGTGACTGGGTGAGGGAGCATGGTGGCTCGTATCGCTTTGGCGGGTCCACGTGTGCGAAGAAGTGGGATCAGCTCGGGGAAGGCCGTACTTGATGGAGGTGGCTGCACCAAGCTGGGCAGCGATGAGCGATGTTCTTTGCGGTCGGGGGAAAACGGGGACGGCGTTCTTGGCAGGGCATGGCGGTCGCGGCCTTCACGTGCTATGAGCCTGAGTTTGGGTAATGGCATCATGGCACGGGAGCGGAGTCAGCATACGGTATGGCGCACGGGCTAGAAGGAGCAGTTGGCGTCCTCTGTGGAGCATCATTGGCGCACCAAGGAACGCAAAGCACCACGGCAGGCGGACTGGCCTTCATCGGCATGGGAAGATACCACTACTGCCGCACTTCTCGCACTTAATAAAGCTGCTCTTCACGCAACCCAGCTCACAAACTTCATCAGTCCCTCATCCGCCAGCATCCTTGCCATCACTTCCTCCGTAAAAGTGACCTGCACCTTCCACACCCCTTCCTCCCTCCTCCCCGGCAGCACAATGCACCCGTATCCCGTGTTCGCCCTGCCGATCTTCCTCCCCCACTCCGGCGCTCCCAACCCCAAACCCAACCCAGCATCCCTCTCCCCAGTAGGCAAGTCCGCCCAGCTCGTAACAACTAGATTCGTATCGAAACTCCGGTTACTAATCCCTGCCTCCGAAACATCCTCCAGCGAATTGATCGTAGCAATCTTAGACTGTATAAAGGGTTCCGTGATCCGTCCAACGGCCATGCGCACTTGTCGCGCCTCGTGCGGTAACGCGGTGAGCTCAAAAGGTTATTCAGTTCTAGGACCATCGAGTGCGTTTCTGCATGGACGAGGGCGTTGCCGAAGTAATCCTTCGGTAAGCTGGAGCTTGGAAGCCGGTTGCGCACACTAACCGGGATCGTCAATTTCAGAAACCTTCCCGAGTCGTCTTCAGGCGGTCCCTGAGGCCAGGACGCACAGCTGACGGCTTTCCATAAGATGGCTGCTAGGCAGTCGAAAGCGGAGATGTGGATTATCTCCTCTTCGTAAATATCGTGGAAACGCTCGTTCATTAGGTCTTTGGTTTTCTCGATAGTGGCGAGGTCGAAGGCGAGGACACGAGACGTTCCGACTTCGCGGCCTGTGAGTTGGGAGGTTTCCTTGGGCTGTTTGTGCTGGGTTTACTCAGTATGGGTGTCTGGGTCTGATTTAGTGGCCCATACGCCTGATAGGCGGGCCCGGAGCTCGGACTGCGTGGCAGCATCGGTGCGTAGAGTCTCGTCACTTATTGCGCGCGGCACCGAATTGCTGCTCATGAGCCGTATAATCTGGCCTAGACCATGCACATTCGCGACCGAGTGGTGCAGATACAGCGCCACGAGCAGACCATCTTTGATGATGTTGGCTTGTGCCGCGAAAACTGGACTGCTCAGAGCGTCTTTCTCGGGGGCATCGGGTAGAGGCGTGAGCAATTGATTGATGAGCCGAGCAGGCGGCATGCGAGTCTGGGCCAGGAATAGGTAGGTATACCACACCTCGTCGTAGTCGATATACCGGACCGTGGCCCGGAAATTGGAGACCTCCTGGAGACCGACGTGGACTTCTAAACGACCCGGTTGGGCTGCCAAAGACTCTGAGTCGGCGTCGGGCACGGAACGGATACCGCCGGCAAGGATTGGTAAGTGGGTGATGATTCTTTCGATGAAATTGTGGAAACTGCTGATAGCGGTATCCATGTGGTTGGGGTCGTAAGGGAAACAGAGGCAGTACCGTATGTAGGTCCGGACTAGGCTCTGGTCGATGGAGGATAGGTGGTAGATGTGCTTTCTGGCCATGGTGAGAAGTCTTGCGCTTTGTCCAGCTCAAGCAAGTGGGAGGTGTAGGAAGTAGATCCAGAAGAGCATGATGGAACAAGTATGTACGAAGGAGGCCAAGGTCATACATATATCCTTGGGGATCTATAGGCACTGCATGCTGTCGCTGTGAACAGCCTCTGCAGGACCACCTGCGATGTCTCAGCGGATACAATCCAGTCACCACAGTCGCCGAGAATTGGAGACTTACATCTACCACCACTTTTCGCAAAGCACTCTTTCCTCACTCATTCCCTGCAGCTTACCCAGAAACCCCACAAATTCATCTGTCATCCTCGGCGGCCCACAAACATAGCATACCGTCCCCTGCCTATCGTGCTCTGGCCCATACACCGGCGCCTTATACCCATCGATGGCGCGCACGAGATCTGCTTCAGTGACTCGGCGGCCGAAAGTGCGGTTGGGCAGTTTGCCGTGCTCGATGATACCGCGGTCGTCGGTTGCGGCGCCTTCTGCTGCGGCGCCGGTGAGGAATAAAGACAAGGTGATGTTTATGGGATCGGCAATGGCAGCTACCAGATCCATGAGGCGAGGAAGGAAGAGGATAGTTTGCGGGTCGATGTCGCCGGAGGAGGGAGCGACTCGGGTCATGTAGATGAAGTGGATCTCTCTGGGCCTTGTGACGGACCGGATAAGATGGGAGAAGATAGATATCAGAGGGCTTGCATATCACCATCAGTTTTGGACATCTCGTGAGGGTAGTCCTTGCTTACTTGATCCCAACCCCACCGGCCACAAGCACAAGCCTATCAATCTTCGTCACGTCCAGTCTCGGCGGCGGCCAGACAAAGCTACCGCCGACTCGGACCACTATTTGAGAACCGATGATCTCTTCTTGCGGTCGCCACAGCCATTGAGCGGGCGGGTTGCTGGACTTCTGGATCGCTAACTCCACGTACGGTGGGGAATGACTGCTCGGTCGAGCCTCGGCGGGTATCGAGGTGATGGTGAAGCCGCCAGCTTTACGTAGTCCAGGGATAAAGGTATCGAGCCATTGGCCGGGCAGGAACTTTACTGAGGTTCAGTCAATGTGCTGTTAGGAGGAAGGGTCGAGCTGAAGGGGCGGACCTTGATGGTATGGTTGGGATCTACCGCGTTCAGTCTCAGAAGACGCACGCTTGCGTTGACCTCGCGGATGTGCGACAGTATAACTGGCTCGAGATGGTTCTCACGGGGTTCCGTCGCCGTGCGGTCTTCGTGCGGGATCGAAGAACGGATGGTTGCCATATTTCTGATAGACCGAAGAGAACGGATCGTTTGCTTAGCAGAGACGAACAAGCGCCTTGAATTGTATGAGTGCAGCATCATCGCTGCCGCATGCTGGATTCCGAGTAGATGTTGTCGCGATAGCGACGGTGAATGTGTTGACGTACATTCACATGCAGTCGAGTGCCAAGCTTTGGCTACTGCAGGATCGAGGCTTCGGGCCGAGGCACGCCCGGCATGACGAAAGCGGGCATCTTTGTC
>NAJQ01000927.1:0-11146 GCA_005059865.1 Friedmanniomyces simplex
GGACGCATGTGGAAACGAAGACGCTTGGGGGGGCGAGGCTTTGATGGGGTCTTTGGGTGGGTGGGTGGTGGGATGGTGCGAGGATTTTATTGGATATGGGCCGAGACGTGAGGTTTATGAATGTAGGTCGTCCTGCGCATTCCAAGAACTCCGTGGGCGGGTTACAGTCGAGCTCGCTTCCGTCCTGTCTGTGGTTAAGTGGCACGGTGGCACGGAGTACAAGGACCACGTGAATGATCACGGTGGACGTGCTGAGGCTCCTACCGCTTCGACAGTGATGCCGCTTGGCCGTACCTAGTCGTCAAGCGCTTCGATATGCAATGGCGTGAGCTTTTCTTCTTGGGGGCTGGCCAAACGACATGATGTCCGGGCATCGAGAGATCATGTTCAGTCACCTGGAAAACGGCAGAGGGCACGGTGTATTGTTCAGGGCTCGAGCGGGTTTTGCGAGGGGCCATGTCTGGGCTTCAAGCCAAGGAAATCACGACCCCTGAGCCAATGGAAATGTATTGATGCAAGGATGTGCAACGATTGACTATACTACGATGCGAGGCTGCCCAGGCATTCAACTAAGCCGTCATTCCGCCTCAGCACCCCGAAGGCGCCTCTTGCGGTAACCTTTGTCTCTCATCACGTAAAGTAGACCCTGCATGCAGCATCTTTGCCAGCTGCCGTCATGCTCAGCACCCCGAGGCGCCTCTTGCGGTATTCATCATCTATCAATAAACGTCAAGTAGAGGTTGTAGCATCATTGCCGGTCGGTCCCATGTTCCGCACCCCAGCAGCGCTTCTCACCCTGCTGCTCTGGCGCACAGTCACTTCAGCGGTACGGCTGCACGCGGTACTTCACCGGCTCAAAGCTCAACTTCCTCTCCAACTCTTGCCCATGCGGATCCACGTAAGCGCACACCCCCGCCGTTCCCGTCACGTTGTACACACGCAGAATGACGTAGACGTTGCTGTCGCTGATATGACATTGACGAGCCTGGTGGGGGTTTTAGCGTGTCAGGACCAAATCGGTGCAGCTGCATTGTCTTACCTGATTGTATTGATTGATGCTCATCGAAAACGGTTCCTCGCGCTTCCCGTTGGTGGTCTTGACTTCGATACGATAGGTGATGTCCTTCCCGGCGTACCGCTTGGCTTCGATGTGGCCGGCGTTGAGGAGCCATTGCGTGATGCGATCGCACGTGTCTCGGTCATCGACCGTGAAATCGGTGTAGAAGGCCTCGAAGTCCCGGAACTTGGGTAGACCGTGTTGAGTGCGTACGTCGCTCGTCCAGCATTCAGCGGGAGCCCCGAGTTGAGCCGTGAGGAGCTTGTAGACCTGGGGGCAGCGAGTATCAGTCAGCAAGCTCGGAGCACAACGTCCAGCGGAACTTACGAAAAGTTCGCCCTGGGACCCGTTCTCCAACTGATGAGGATCACCCTCGTCCTCGTCGAGATCTAGGCCGCCGCCATTGCTCAGCGCAAGTCGGCCTCCACACGCAACCACGCCGCTATCCGGAGAGGCTTTGCGGGGAAGCGCAGAGTGCATCGACTCCATTTCGAATGCCCGTATATGCTCACGATCAACAGCAAGATCCGATCGCGCAGAATGCCCCTCGCCCCCAAAGATGCTGACACCGTTAGTTTTGATGTGACCCTTGTCTCGCGACGTTCCATTGGTCTTGATAGCATGGCCGTTCGCCAGCCCGCGGACTAGGCTGGTGCCCCGGTCGGGGCGGCGTGAGACGGGCTCCGACTGCTGCGCAAAGCGGGAACGTGGCAGCACCGGCGGCGCGCGTGTCTTCCGAGCCAGTGGATTGGCGAACGATGTGTCGTCGTTGACTTCTCCGAACGACAGCGCACTCGGCTCGTCCTCGCAAACAACAATCGCATCATCCTCATTTTGGGCGTCCACAAGCTCCGGCGGAGGCGCTTCCATCATCAAACCTTCCTTCTCGAGCATCTCTTCGATGTCAGCATCGTCGTCAGTCTCCAGAATTTCCTTGAGGTGTTGCTGCTTGTCAGATGGTACTGCGAAAATGTCCGATAGCCAGTTCACCAGAAACTTCGGCGGCAGAGATCCCTTCCTCACAAGCGCCTGCGAAACGTGCACCATGAGTTTGCCGTCCTTCTCAGTCTTGGCGATTTGCCCGAACCCGCCCTCTCCGTAGATCGCTCCACCCTTCAGCTCCACCCTTCTCTTCAGGAGGAGACTCTCAGCCGAATACACCTCGAGCGAAGTAAGACGCGCGAGTGTGGTGACGCGAGCCTGCTCCGGAACCAACCTGTAAGAAGGGTCAGCGACATTGTCTTCATGACTGCCATTGAAGTACACACAATTGGATGTACTTGGCCTTGGCCTTCAAGCTGTCGATAAGAGTAGGCTGCAGAGTCTGCTCGCCTGTAGCAACGGTTTCCTCAATGGCGTGGTTGCTAAGCTTTCGGCCTTGGAGTCCAAGGGCTTTGACGAGAGGCATCATGATGGAAGACCCGATCATGTCAAAGTCCAGCAGGCCTAGCTTACCACCAAAGCCCTCTCGTAGTCTGGTGGTATCGGCGTAGAACCAAGACTGATCGCTCGCGGAACGCAGCTCTGTCTCCTTGGCGCTCATGCGTACAGGCAGAATGCGAACGTCTGAGCCCAGTAAACGATCGATGACAGTTTGGCTCACCGGCACTTTCGGCGTCGCGAGCGAGCGACTCAAGTAGTCCAACAGTGATTTGATCTCGTTGTATTGCTCCCTGCGGCCACGGCAATCAACCAGCCGGCTGACGACGTCCTCGACAGTGGTGTCCTTGACTCCCAGTGTCCTCACGAAGAATGGTTGCAGGTCAGGGTATGTGTTGCGGAGCGGAGTGACGCTCGAGAGGCATGGAGGTGAGTTCCATCGTGCTTGATCAAGCGAGATCCATCTGCCGGGGGCTGGAAGAGGAATAAACACAAGAGTTGCATTCGCGGCCCTGAATGCTTTCCTGATAAATGCATTAGTGAAGTTCAGCTTCGGTGCTATGGCTGTGTGACTTACTTGATGGTCTCAACGTCGCCAGTAGACCGCAGACGGAGTGCTGTGTAGATGCGCTTGACGTCCTCGGGAGTGAACACCGACAGTTGTGGCCCTGAGAGGTAGCTGAGGATGTCGAGGTAGAGTCGTGTAGTTGGGTTTGCGGTGAGACCGAGGGCAGAGAGCTTGATCCAGTTGTGGTGCTCCGGGTCGCTTACAGCAAGAATCGGTGCGACCTTGGCTGCCAGAGGCTCGGACTTCGTGGCGGACGGTAAGTACACGTCCTTCAGCGGCAGCTTCCGACCATCGGTGCAGGCCACAGAGACGTTCGAAAGAAAGGTCTTGATATCTCGCCAGATCGACGGAGTAGTGGTCCCAGTGGTCCCTCAGCAGCACAAGCCACGTGGAAGACGGCTGCTTCTTGTCGACCAGCCAACGGAATTCCCTGGTGATGGGAGGGTTTTGCTTGAGGTCCCGCAGTCTCGGGAGCGTGTTGACTTCCAGCTCCTTTTGCAGCCAAGACAGCCACCGAGCGGTGTGCTCTGCTGAGACGCATACCAAGTAGCGTTGACTGATGAACTTGACATCCGCACAAGCGCCAAGCAGATCGCTGACACGTACGGGCGCCCCAGGAACATCCATGTAGAGCTCTCTGCCTGGCCGACTGCTGGGGGTGCCCTCCGCAGCAACAAGTAGGCCGGAGATGTCGCAGAATGAGGGCTTGCTTGGTGCATTGAACAGGAAAAGCGCGTGACTGATCACATCGTCGACCATCCACCGCGACAGAGCCTGGCCCGATTTGTTGTGTTGCTCGACGATGATTTGATACACCTTCGAAACGTCGAGGTTCTGCGCGCCGAGTTCAGCGTACAGCTTACGGCGGGCCCAGTCTCGAGCTGCTTCACTGGCTATCATAGCGATGTTGATGCCTCTTGGTACCATCAGACTTCCATCGAGATCCGCGAAGAAGAACGGCTTGTTGTTCCCGCTCACCCACTTGCCGCCGCGCAAGGGAATGAGATTGATGTGCCGGACGTTCGCAGCGCCGATGCGGACAAGAACTTCGGCAACTTTTGAATGCCAAGCGTCCGGGCGACTGTGGAATCCAGTTGCGTTGTGAATGGCGTACTCCTCCAGTAGCTTGCAAAAGTTCCCGGATGTCATCTCACGGACACCCAACGCCGTCATGTCGTCCTTGCTGTACAGCGGAGAGGCGTACATCTTCGCACCTCCGGTCTTCATGATCAGGGGCTTGTCGTTCTCATCGGTGAAGGCAGCCGGCATCATTTGTAAGGTCGGTGGCGCTTCGAGGGTTGACGCGCGGGACTCCAGTACTTTGCAAAGCTTGATGCGATCCCCGAGCCTTGTGTAGAAGTTGTTGAACACACTGCCGGAGGAGGTGCCTTGCGATCGAGCATACTGCGGCCACGCGTACTTCAGAAGGCCTGTGTGGTTGAACGCATCCACACAAGACATGAAGAGATCGATCGCTGCGTTGACCAAGCTGGTGTTCCACTCACGCCCGAGGAGAATGTTTTCGCGGGGTGCGTTGAGGATGAAGTCCGCTTGTAGCAGGAACTGGCAGCCACTAGTCAGTAAAGACACTGATAGCAAGCTGAGCTTGGGGACAGCTTACTGGGAGACCGTAGGAACGGACGGGCAAGAAGGCGAACGTGTCCTGATTCTTCACCACCGCTTTGTGGTTCTCATCGATCGGGAACGCCATGAGAATCTCGGTCTCGGTCACACCAGGCCGCTTGTCTTCCACAGGCATGCGGGCAACAGTACGCTGGAATACCAGAAGTCTCTCCGCCTTGACTGTTGAGGTGGGCACCTTATTGACATGCTCAAGGGCCGTGAGCCTGATGCCATCAACGTGGCTCTCTTCTCGGCGGATGGATATTCCTGAATCGAGGCTATTGGTGGATGCGCGGATCTCCACACTGATGCTTCTGAGCTGGCGCAAGAACACAACAAGCTCCGGTTTCAGTTCCTGCAAACCTTGCTTGACAGTCAGACGATCAGCCGGCTTGGGTATCTGGAGGCATATGACGGTCCGCTCTTGGACAAGCTCGGGGCTTGGCAAGTCCGCCCACTCTGGCGCGATCATGCCGAGCGGCTTCTTGGTGTCGAAGACGAAGGAGAGCGCCCCAGACTTGATCCACACTTTATCCGCGACAGTAAACACCGACTTGAAGCCAATGCCCTTGTCACCGATGTAGCCCTTCTTCGAGTCCTCGACCTTTTTGGTGCTGTTGTGGATTCTGCAAATCGCCCTGACATTGCTGGCAGTGAAGCCGACCTCGTTACAGCCGATCCAGAGGTAGCCCAATTCGTGGTACAGCATTGTGAGCTTGGGCACTGTGCCGGCATGGTATTTGTTATCATCGGCGTTCTGAATAAGCTCCAGGATGAAATGAGTAGGGGTGCTGTACAGCTCTTCTGACAGCCTGCCATCATGTCAGTCTCGGGGGTGACCTCCACCACGTTTGGGAGACAAACATTTTCAAGGCATTCTCGAGGTCCGACGCGTTCTCGTTCTCGCCGTCGACAAGATCCACCTGTTTCGCACGACGAATCTGCTCGATGAGCGCTTTGGCTTCCCCCAGATCGTCCATCGTGGCTCAGTGGTCGTGGCGACCCTGCCGCTGGTGGCGGTCTAAAGTGGTTCGCTGCCAATAGAAGTGCGATGCGGGCGTGCAAGTGGAGATGTTGCGTTGCGGTGACGAAGAGAGTGAGAGGATGTTCGAAGTGGTTGACGTGAAGGTGAAAGTGAGTGCAAAGTCCGACGCATCCGAAATCCTGCGGCGCGTGATCGCAGGACTTAACGCATTAACTGCGCGGCTCTTCTCTCCAGGCCCGACTCTACAAGCGAGCAAACGCCAGACAAACAGTGCACGGTGTCGTTCCTCCCAAAAATGATGATGAATGCCAGGATCCAGCGGGTGGCGATGACCTGCACGACAGGCCTCCGTTTCCACGTGTGATCGAGCGCAGACCGGTGCCCGCAGTGGCAACCTCGATTGCTTGATTGATGTACGTGTAGTCCAAGTTGACACTCATATGAGTGAGTTCGACTGCTGCGAAGGCACGGGTGAGGGTCGAGGGCAGGGAGCGACCCGAGTACCCCTGCAAAGAGCTTTCCGGAGGTAGGCGTCTCAGGTCGATGGCCCAGGTCCCGGCGACCACTGCGGCTGTTTCGACTTTCAGAACAGCCACTTTTGCCAGCTGTGCATCTCATGCCGGCCGCTAGCGCTTCCGCTTGCTTGTGATTTAGGGGTCGAGCCTCGCGTGCAACAACCTCGTCGATAGGCTTGAGTTCTGCCTTCACTCTGGTTCCAAGCCGAGCTTCAACACATGGCAAAGTGCAGCGGCTAAGATGATCCACAGCAAATTGGAACTAGGAGAGTTTCCGTTGAACGCAATTAGCATCATACGTGCACTAACCATGTATGTCAGAAAAGGTATGTCCTGCACAAAGCCCACGACAAAACGCCAGTACAGCCGTGCCGTCCAGGTAGTGGGACGAAGCGAGGATACCGCATGAGGTTTGCCAACCGCGGTATGAAGGACCCTCGTCGAATTGACCCATGACATTCTCCCATGGGTATGATAAGCATGCTTTCGGTGGTCCAACATCGCCACTCGCGTGCGGAACCATGCCCCGGGTAAACATTCCAGATGGAGGCATAGATTATCATGGTCCATCTCCGTCCGCACGTCGTGGTCAGAAGTACCGTTGAAGCACTTCAACGTGATGCCAACCTTGGGACCGGATATTCCAAAGTTCCTTGCGGTGCCCGACAAGTCTATGAGGAGCTTGATATAGGATATCGCGAGACCTTTGTTGGTCAGCTCGTCCTTGACAATGCCTCGGTCAAAGGTTCGAAGCTTCTCCATCGTCCAGACATTGCCACTGCCTTTGAAGTCGCTTGGGTCGTCCGCGAGAACGCCCGTAAAATGTTTTTGTTCGCTGTCGAGCCCCCACGCCAGTATCGACTCGTCTTCCGACTGCCGAATGATCTCCCCTTGCAGACGCCGGAACGCCTTCTTGCCCTCACCGTAGAGCAAAGGCATGTTCAAGTCAAAGATGCCGAGAAGTGAGTAAGCCATATCCTCCGGTCTTGTCGTTGTGCGGGCGGAAGCCCAGCTCATCCGCTGCGCAACACTAGGCTTGTAGATGTGTGTTTCCTGTGTCACAAACGCGACTCGGATACTGGCGGCTTGGGAGATGAGAGGCGCCAGCTCGATCTCCGTTCCTAGGTAATGATGGTCGCTGCTGTAGAACAGGACCGTCGTCGGAGCTAGCAATTTCTGCAGCGTCCTACAATGTGATGGGTAGCAGGCTAAGCAGATGTCTCATACATCAGTCAAGGGTTATATTCATCGGGATACGTACCATCCACGAGTGAACCACCGGCTGCCCATGAAAGCATACACCTTGTCGATGGCGTGGATGTCCAGACCTTGTCTCCAGCGATCCTCCTGGTCAATTGCAAGAATTTTGGGAAGTGTATCGGCGGTCAGGTCGTCCATGAACACGTAACACTCCGTGGAGTCTTGATACCACTTGAACATACTGTTGATGGTCTCCGAGAGCTCAGCCGAGCTCGTCTTGTCGATACAGCGGGTATCGATCTACGTATAATCAAAGCCGCATTTCTTGGAGAGACTGCAGCATCGCTGGATTTTGCGGTAGCCTCCGCCATCCACGTTGAAGTCGCGGGCGAGGAAAGCTTGATACGTGACCTCCCGATTGTCTGGGTCTTGGCTCCAGCAGTGGGACAGTATGCTGTACTTTACCTGCTGAGTATCGTTGAACTCTGCAAACTCCAGCGTGGTGGTGTTGGGGAGTCGCGTAAGGGGCCCGAGTATGCTCAGATGAGCGCAGGTGCAAGCTACTGATTGTAGAGTATATTTTTGTCAGGCGGAAGAAGGGGACTTGAGAATTGGCGTACAAGGGCCTTACATTATTGTTCGACGACGTGCACTTACCTCCTCATATCATTGCTCAGCCTCAGCCTGGTGCCGTGGGGTGGGGCCGCCAATGGCAGCCTTGCGGAAGCCGCCACACGCGTGTAGCGTTTGTTTATGGCTTGATCCATTTAGGTTAGGTGCAAGTGTTTGGCTCCTGAGCATAAGGGAGAGTGGGCGGAAGCAGTGTACGGTGGGTGCTCGGATATTCGTAGGTCAGGGAAGGGGATGCGAGATCGTTGCAGATGGAGAACATGAACGTGAAGTGGAGAGGTTTCCCAGATGCCTAAGGCAGCAGTTCCGCTCCACTCCAAGGCTGAAACATTCACCTACACCACAGCCTCTCGGAGGTTGCGCGTGTTGCTGCTGTGGTCGTCATTCGGCGCGGTGCGCATTATGCGGAATATCTTAGGCAGTGTATATGTTGTTTGGATTCGACACTGATAGCATCCTCCAAGATCCTCTCAGCAAGAGTGTCTCGACTGCCATACATCCAGCCTTGCCGCATGCAAGCTTCACGACTGACCCGCCAGAAGCTCAGCGTGCCCATCCACAGCCCCATCCGGCAAAGTGGCACACTTCTCCCTGAACAGCTTCTCCGCCTGTTGCCACACCCGCACATTCTTCCAGTCGTTCAGCTGCAGCAAACTCGGCAACAGCGCCGCGCTGAAGGCCTCTGAAGCCTCCCGGGGCAGCAACGACGGCAGGTGGTCGATGCTGATGATGCTGAGTGGGACTTCACTGGAGCCTGATGGTAGCGTTACGGGCACGGTGGGATTGCTGAAGGTGGTGTTGATGTCGTAGATCGGTATTGGGCTATGGGGGTTGGTGGTGTCGCAGGAAACGTCGCAGACGACGCTAAGCTTGCGACTGTGAGATGACAGGGAGTCGGGCGAAATGAAAGGTGGGATCTTGGCGGAGAGGTAGATGCAGTTCACGAAGACGTCTGACTCCACGATCTCCTGGTACGGGCCCGGCTTGGCTTTGGTTTCCGGCAAATCCCATTTCTGCGATGGTTAGCATACCATCGGATCTCATTGGTGGTCGGCTGATCCTTACGAGTATATTGTCCAAGCCAGCCTTCTCACACAAGTCGACCGCACCTTTGCCACACCGGCCCAGCGCTCCTATCACAAGTACTCGCGGAAGATGCCCGGCCTTCGATTTGCCCTTCTCAACAGCTTCCTTCACGTCTTTGATGAGCGCACCTTCGTTCTCGTACGCGGTGACTCCCGGCAAAGGCTCATCCTTGCCGTGCGTAAGCTGCCATGCCCAAGCCATGAGAGCAAGCGCGGCGCCAGCGAATCCTGCATGGTAGCCAAAAGCCGCCACTCTTCGTCCGTTCTCGTCTTCCAGGAACTCCAGATCAAGAAGGGTGCCTTTGCCACGTGGGAAGCGGTTCAGCACCGTGTCCCATCCGCCCTGGCCTTTGTAGCAATGTGCAAATTGGACGTGGGTGTGCTTCAGCGGAAAGTCCTTTTCGGGAAGCTCCTTGAGGCCGACTATGATGTGTTCGCTCGGAGCGTCCGTCCAGGAGCCCGTAGGGACAAGACTCGCGCCTGTGCCTTCATATTCTTCGCTAGGGAATATCGACAATGGCGATTCTTCTACGTTGACAACATACCCGGCGCCGACCAGCTTCCTCGCGATCGACGGGGTGATTGCGGATCGATGCTCCAGAGCTTTGGTCTCCGCACGGACGTGCAGCACTGTTGGGGACATTGTGTATTGTGTTCTTGAGAAGTTCCTAGTAGAATTGTTTGACATTCGGTGACTCTTTGTTGCCTCAGGCAACAACTGGGACGCTTTTCAACCTCACTCCTCATCCTCAGCCGCTCCTTGTAAACCATAGGTTCACTCTCGCATACAAGGTTGAGACTTGTTTGTGTCCCAGTGACCGAGCCCGGCTCTTGATGTTTTGTCACACAACTTTGGTACCGTCGCAATCTCGCAAGCTCTCGTTCGGCTAGGGGTACTATCGGTAGCCACCATGCATAGCACCGAGCGCGATGCCTCCCCCTCCAATTCGAGTCCGAGCAAATCGTGATGCTGAAAAGTCCGTCACGAGCAAGGGGAAGACATAAACATAGCTGGGCGGAGAAGTTGGCAGCCTGTCGTCTGCGAAGAGAAAACGAAATCTGCCTCGCCAGATGGCGGAACAGCAGGAACACACTTCTCAATACTTCTTGGGCGCATGGATATGCTGCAGTCACTCCGGTGATGCCATTGGACGGACATCAGGAGCCCTGGAGCTAGCCTTCGCTTGTCTCCAGGGTTGTCGGACGTCGCAGCCCACGTCCAACACGATGTGCTAGCAATGTGGAACGTTGCATTGCCGTCCACTTCGTGGTCTCACCCTCTGGCAAATGCTCGCTTATGATAAGCGCAGTAAGCAGTTCTCCTTCATACGTGAAGTAACAATGTGCAGGGATTTTTTCCGCTCTTTCCTCTTTCGTGGCAGTTGTGTAAAGCCAACATTGCGGGACTTTCCGTCCGCTAACGATTATAAGGATAACAAGCGTTGGCGAGCAAGGCCAGGCAGTATGGTAAAGAAAGGCATGGTAGTGGCTTACAAGCGGCTTCGCGAGGTGCGTTATCTGAATGAGAGTGAGTTCATGTATGGGGGAACTAGGTTTTTGTGAGGGCTTCATGTCTTTCGCTTTGGGTGATCGTTTACGATAGCTTATGTATCTTTAATTCCCCACTCGCTTCACGCGCTGCATAACACCGTCGTAGCGCCGTGAACGCCGGCGCCATGCATGCTCCACGCAGCACAATATCGTACACCCGTGCCTGTCCTCCTTGGCCATCCCCGCCCGGACCGCCTCCCGCCTAGTCTTGCCTTCCCTTCAGCAGCCTCTTCGTCACCTTATCCTTCTCAATCACATACACATGCGCGCCCCACCCGGACAAGGCGTCCCTGTCCACAGCGTTGAGTAGTGCCTGCGAGATGGTCTCGAACAGATCCTCGGGACCTAGATCGGGCTCCCACAGCCCTTCGCAGGTGCCGAAGAGTTGGTCGGAGGCGGTACCGGAGACGATGAAGTCTTTCGCGTAGTCGATGCAGCCGATGGAGTCGAAGCTAAATACCCACCCCGTTAGCACAGTACAGGAAAGAGGGCAGCCCTGGAAATATGCTTCGTACCCGCAGATGAATGGCTCCCCACTCTTCTCATTGATCC
>NAJQ01000928.1:0-11131 GCA_005059865.1 Friedmanniomyces simplex
CATTTCTCTTACAAGACTGATGGTAGGTGAAAGACCTTGGGCATCCAGCTTTAGTATATCCCGAACAAGCACAAGCTCCTCAGTGCTGGTGAGATTCTTGTTGGTTGGTGTATAATCCTCTCTAGCAGTTCCTCCATGGATTCTCCTAAGGAGGGTGGTTTTGGGAACATTGTAGGCCATTGCTGCTGCTGAGATAGAAGCGCATTGGCCAGACTGGAAAGCTGACATTGCTAGTAGTATGCTGCCTTCTTTTGGGCTGATTTGGACGCGGTATGGTGGAGGCATTGTGTGTCAAAGATGGTGGATGTGAATTTGGTCAATTTCTGGTCCACGCCCTGCTCCGGACCACGCTCGGGTCCCCCGCGTTACTCCCTCCAGGCGCAATACGTCCCAAACATGGCGGAAGGACCGACGTTCGTCCCACACGACGGCACTCTCTCCGACACATGTGTGCCTGCAGAGTATACTGTCATTGTCGTCATGGTACTGTGACCGCATCGTACGTCCAATACGGCCCTTACCGGTGAAGCGGAGTGGGATGTCCCGAGGCGACGAGCTCGGAACTCCGCGTCCAGCTCATGAACGCCGACTGTACATTAGTCATGTATACCAGCCTTCAGGTGGTGTTCGAGCGAGCGTCCTGCAGTGGGGCATCATCAGGTCGGGTCCATGTCGTCCTTCAGCTTGAATCATCAGGTTGTCATCGTGCATCGCTCAGGGCAGCTCCGGACGGGTACCACCGTACTACTCATACCCATCGTTGCGGTACGAGGTGTACAGTACATGTCCTCTTGACATGATCTCCAGCGCAGCGCCGCGCCCTACGCTGCTCGCCGTCGACCGCCCCTTGGAGGAGTGTACTGTACCACCATCACATCCAGCAACTTTTTTGTTCGGCCGAACGCAGTACCTCCGTAACGTAGCACCACGACGAACGCTTGCTCATACATGCCCGTACACCTAACGTACATGTAAGCGCCCGGCAAATCCTTGGCATATGATATATCCGCTGCGGGCGCTTCCTGATCCTCCTCCCACGACAGCGGGGCCAATCGATGCGCCGAGAGCTGCAAGCAGCCTCGAGGACGAAGTCATCAACCTCCTGCCTCCACCTGTACTTCACTCAGCTGATGTCCTACCTGACTGTAGAGCCCGCAAGTATATCAAGTCCTTTCTTCATCTGTCGTCCTGTCCTCTGCCCTCGTACGGTACCTGAGCACTATCTTCGCCCGCGCCCGCGCCCGCGCCCGTACTCCCCACGACCTTCTTCAAGCGACCATATCAATATAGTGCACTCCGACACCATAGCTCGTCCCTAGGCCCTACTTTTTGCAGTGCCGCCGTCTGTCCACGTTTTGAGCTGTCGTTACGACGAGAGCAGCCATGGCACAGAACCAAGCGCAGTACTTCCCGCGTAAGCTGTTGACAGTTTGATCCCCAGGATATCACTCTGCTGACGCGCAAACTTGAAGCTCCGCCAGGTGGACAAGGTAAGGTCACACTCGTTGATGATACTTGCTCGGGCTCACTCATAACCAAACAGAGCAACAGCACTTTAGCCCACCACCTCCATCCGACCACCAACAAAGCTACTACCCACCCCCCGGCGAGACACAGTACCCCCCACCCAATAGCACCGCCTTCGCCCCCCCACCACCACAATTCGCACCACCCCCCTCCGTCTCCCCTCCCCTCCCCGACGGCAACACCGGCAACGCCCTCGCCCACCCCAGCGTCTCCCCCCTGGCCCCTCCCCAACAACCCGACCGCTCCCTCCCCTACTACCCCGGCCCCCCCTCCGCCTCCTACCCCTCCGACAAGCCGCCACCAAAAGATCCCTCCTCCGAAAAGCAGCAGCAGCAGCACCAGCAAGCCATAACCTCCCCCACCCGCCCCACCTTCAACACCAGCCGCCCCTCCAACACGCCCGGCGGCGCCCCCCCGCAAGGCCACTTCGTCGGCGCCAGCGCCACCCTCGACGATGTCGGCACCTTCAACGGCGGCTCCTACCGCATCAGCCACCGCGACAGCAACACCATCGTCACCCTCCAACTCGCCATCGGCTGCCCCCTGACCGTCAAACCGGGCCTCATGATCGCCATGTCCCCGACCATGACACTAAAAGGCAACTTCAAATTCGGCGTCAAGAAATTCCTCGTGGGCGGGGAGATGGCGCATAGTACCTACACCGGTCCCGGGGAGTTGTTACTCGCGCCCCACGCGTTGGGGGATATCACCAATCTCCGGCTCACGGGCGCGGAGTTCTGGAGTGTAGGCCGGGACGCCTTCATGGCGTGCACGCAGGGGGTGACGAAGGATTACAAAGCGCAGAGTTTCAGCAAGGCCATGTTCTCGGGGGAGGGCTTGTTCGTGTACAAGATTGGCGGGGTGGGCATCTGTTGGGTGCAGTCTCTGGGGGCGATTATACGGAAGGATGTGAGTTATATATACCATCATTATCATCAGCTCTGCAGTTCGCACGCACGCACGCACGCACGAGGAGCTCGGTTGGGCTGACGGTGTGCAATCGCAGCTCCGCGAGAACGAAAAGTACATCATCGACAACGGCCACCTGGTCGCGTGGAACTGCAAGTACGTCCTCGAGCGCGTCGCGTCGGGCGGGCTCATCAGCAATTTCAGCGCGGGGGAGGGGTTGGTGTGTAAATTCACAGGTACGTGCTGGGTACCTCAAGGTCTGTACAACAGATGCTGGGGTTTTCGCTGACGGTGATTGTGATAAAGGTCCTGGGACGGTGTTCATGCAGACGCGCAATCCGACGGCTTTTGCGGCGTACTTGCAGGGACAGCAGCCGGCGTAGGAAAAACGGTCGAGGCGGGGTGGAGTCGTTTTCATGTCGGGTGTTTTCTTCGAGCATTGCGGGCACGGTGTCTGGCGTCGGGGCAAGTGAGGGGATCGGGGTCGAAGTCCGGGCTTTCCATCGTGTATGCCTTACCATCTACAGCATCAGCAGTCAAATTGCCAGAAAGGGTTGTAAACTGTGAGCGATACGCGCCATGGGGTTTTTGGCCTGATGGTTAATATGCTCAAGAGGCTCGCAGATGAGGTGACGAGGGAAGTGTTTAGGACCATACACGCGGCGCTCGTGAGAAGTTTTGAGCCGCTGCTCGCGAATGGAGCTCAGCGTGTGGACTGAGTAGACTTCTTCGCCGTGTGTAAGGTAGGAGCCATACTGCGTATCTCTGCGAGCGGGAGAGGTGAGCAAGTCGCTGATGCTGGGACTGGGAAGAACGAGCACTGTCGCCGAGCGGATTCCACACCACAGATATACAGTCCTCTGCACATCCTACACAATAGTACATTTTACACAGCGAGACCCTTTCTCACTCCCACTACCGCTGCCCACCCCTCAGCTGCCTCATTTCCTTCTTCCCCTTCTGGACCGCGGGCCTCGCCTCCACCAGCACCGGCTCCTCCGCCTCCTGCAGCAGCCTCGTCTGCCTCGCGGCCTCAATCGCGGCCTCCCCACTCACAACCTTGTTCTCCTCCACTTTCCGCCCTTCCTCCAACAATATCCGTCTCCTCGCCGCCTCCAATTCCACCTTCCGCTCCTCCGTAAGTTTCCACGCGGAAGGAAACCTGAACTTAGGCCTGATCTTCACATGCCGCGTATCCAGCGGTACGTCCTCAAAGCTATCCGCGGTGGGATCCTTGGCTTCCGCTATCAACGTCGCGATGAGATCCCCGAGGTACCGTTTATTCTGCGCCTGCGTCTCGAAACTCTCACAACTCATCTTCACCCTCCTTTTACTGAAATCATACCGCACACCCACCAATTTCCGCAATTTCTCCCGCTGCGCATGGGTCATATCGGGGATATCGCTGGGGTCGAAGGTGACGACCACTTTGCTCGCCGCGGGGTGGCTCTCGCCCATGTAGGTCGTGTAGCGCCATCGGAGCACGGTGTGGTGGTGGGGTTGGGTCTGGGGCGGGACGAAGGGTCTGTGGAGGGAGGCGAGGAGGGGCATTTCCCAGGCGGCGGTGCGGACGAGGTCGCGGAGTTCGCGGTGGGCGGAGAGTTCGCTGAGGCCGAGGGAGGAGATGTCGTCGTCTGCGTAGACGGGGTCTTGGGAGCCGGAAGGGGAGGAGGAGGTGGAGCTATCTTCTGAATTGGGTTCGCCTTGGGGAAATTGGCTGAGGAAGGGGTTGGAGGGGGTGGAAGAGGAGTCGGTGGTGAGGTGGTCGGCTTGGCGCTTGGGAACGGTGGTGGAGAAGGGCCGGTGGGGTCGGCATGGTGAGCGGTGGGTTGTCTGCCGTGCTGCTTGGCAGCAGATGCGTTTGAAGGGAGCCGCCATTGTGTACATGTATGTGAGGAACGTGTTGATAGTAGTAGTAGAATTGGTATTCACATGTCTTCCATCTCACCTCCGCGATCCCGCTTCGTGGTCAGTGCTTAAAGTCATTGCTGCAGGTACGGTACCCCACTCTCCAAAATGAAGACATTGATCATCTTACCACCTCCACCGCCATGTAGATACCCTCTCGCACCGCCATACCAATGGCTTCCAAATATTGCTTCGTGACCGTCGGCGCCACAGCCTCCTTCCACGACCTGACCAAAGCCGTCCTCTCCCCGCCCTTCCTCCAGGCCCTGCAAGCGCACAGCTACACCGACCTCGTGATACAGTATGGGAACGACGGGAAGCAGACATACGACTCTGCCGTAGCGGCGGCAGGGAGCAATGGGATAAACATCAGCGGGTTCGAGCTGGACAAAGCGGGATTGGGTCGGTACATGAGACAAGCAAAGGGCAGCGGGAAAGAAGTGCAAGAAGGCGTGGTGATCAGCCATGCCGGTATCATCATCACCTCATATACTGTAGTACAAGCTCGGCGGGCACCAGGTTGATTGATCGATGTGATACCGCAGGCTCCGGCTCCATCCTCGATGCCCTCCGCGCCCAAATCCCCATCATCGTCGTCCCCAACTCGCAACTCCTCGACAACCACCAGGTCGAGCTGGCAGAAGCGCTGGCGGAGCAGGAGTACGTTGTGCACGGGTGGCTGGAGGATTTGGCGAAAGCGCTGCAGGATGCCGAGCAATTGAGGCGGAGGCAGAGGGAGTGGCCGCCGGCGAATAGCGGGGTGCACAGGCAGGCGAAGGAAGTCGGTTTGCGTGGGATTCTGGACGAGGAGATGGGATTTCTGGATTGATGGATTGCAGGCTTACTAAGAAGGGGGGGGGTCTTGGGGTGTCTGTAGACATCGTTGGTGGTGGACGCGAACATTCGGCTGGATACCAATGCGCGGGCGATGGCCTGGACGAGCGAGAGGGCATTTATGGCTTACGAGGATAGCCATCTGGGAGACCGTACCTTCCCTTTACTTGCTAGAGAGCATTTGCAAGACTGTATCACATGACTTGGAGGCGGATCCCTCGTGAGGTTAAGGAAGTGCAGCTCGAGGATCTCGAAACCCCATTGCGCAGAGCTGACTAGGATGCCCAGCGTTTCGCGTGCAGCTCAACAAATGAGAACGGCATGGCGCAATTCGAGGAAGTAACGCTTATTTCAGTATACAAGGAACACGAGCGCTTATCCAGAGGTGCGCCTAGGCTGCAGTATCGGGATTCTATCCCGGTTCCCTGGCCACTGCACCGTCAACCTACTCAGCGCGACGGTACTCCGCTTGAAGTCGAACGCCGCCAACAATGTTCAATCACACCGCTTACAGCGCCACAGCGATCCTATTCGTCTCAAACCGTCTTGTATTCGGCAGCGACGCCGCAGCGGCCATCGCGCAGATGCCGAACGCGATGCTCGTGTACCTGGTAGTACAACGGTCAGTTGGACCATCCCAGCTCATCGTGAGCGGAAACCACTTACCACACATAATGCAACGACTCGGCATACGCCCATTGCGAACCCCTCAGTGCACCCGCCAAGATCTCCGCCGTGATACCTGGGATCTTTGCCACTTCCGCCGGCGCGGTGAGGTAAGTGCCGACGAAGAGCTCGGCTTGGGTGAGCGGCAGACCCGCGGCGATGGCATATTCGGCGACTAATGCGGGCAGTTTGACTTTCAGCTTGCCGGCGAAGATGTTGTAGTAGATGCTGTAGCCAATAGCACCACCCACGGCTCGGACGGAGAGTGAGAGTGCAGCGCAAGTCGTGATGAGGGCATCGGGGGCGGCGATCATGGCTGCGAAATGTTAGTCGCATTTTCCGCCGAAAAGTTGACTTAACGCTGGCAACATACCGACGGTCGCCGAAGGCACAATCACACCGCCCACGCCAAACGCCGCGATACAGCCGATCGCTATGGTCGCCACGATGTTGTCCGGATTCATAATTGCGAGCGAGCCGCCAAAGATTGTTAGTATCCCCGCAGCGATGACCAAGATCCATCTCGCTCCACCTTTCCAGCTCGACAGCAAGGCGTTCCAGATAATGGCGCCAATCGCTGTGGCAAAACCGGCGGGAATGGCTCGTAAACCGATCTTGACCGGTACGGGGTCCCAGACGGTGGAGATGGTCAAGGGCCAAAAATTCAGCAGCGAAAAGAAATTCATCCCGGCCACGAAGGCGACGACGAAAGCGAGCGCGACAACTCGTTGGTTCATGAAGAGCTCGGGCGGGACCATGGGGTGGCGGGCGAACTTCGCTTCCCAGAGGATCCAGATGCCAGTGAGAAGGAGGCCGATCAACAGGCAGCAGAGGACGTAGGCAGAGGTCCAGGGGTGGGAGTAGCCGCCGGCTTGCAGGGCGACGAGGCTGAGTGCACAGTAAGTACTGTATATCATTACGACGATGAGGTGCCACTCACAGGAGTACCAAGCCCACAATGGACAATGCACCGCCCACAAAGTCGATCCGCTTCAGGACAGCCTGCCATGAGAGGCCTTCGGCACGCACATGCGCGTGAGGGAAGTAGAAGGACAGGAGTCCGAGGGCTGTGAGGCCGTTGTAGATGCTGATTGCTTGTTAGCTTGAGCACCAAATATTCGACTCGGTTCAGCTTACAGCGAGATCCAAGGGCCCCAGCGCCACGTTGAGCTGTGCGAGAACAATTCGGCGTATAGGACGTAGGGGCAGAACGGTAAGACGAAGGCGGTGAGGATGGCGAGAGAGTAGCCACGCTGCCTGACGGGAACCGTCTCCGCGAGTCTGTGAGCGAGATCAGTAGCCCCTTACATTGCAAAGGGCAAGGATTACGTACCCAGCGAGTCCGGTGAGCTCACCAACACCTGGATTGCAGTCAGCCACTTGCCTTCCTTGCATTGACCAGTGTCCCTACCTGCACCAGCACCAGACAACGCCATCCCCGCCAAGGCCTGGCCAAGACTATGCGCGGTCCCCAGCACAGCGCAGCCGACGCACAACAGCAAAGCACCGAAGATCGCAATATATCTCTTGCCGAACAGGTCCTGCAGATACCCGACGAACGGGCATATCGACGCAATGGCTAGCGTATTGGCAACCGGCAGCCATCCTATCGCATTTGCTGCGCCGATGTCTGCGGCGATGAAGCTGAGGGTTGCTCCTGCGAAGTACAAGGGGATCTGGGAGCCTTTAAAGAAGTATGAGCGTCGATGAGAAGGGTAAACAGAACCTAGTTATGTACGGACCGGTGTACAGCATAGCGAGGAAAGCGGCAGCCAGCAGCTTGCGCGCCGTCCACTCCACCTTGCCGTCCGAGTCATCGCCTTTGAAGGCTTGGTGGTTCTCAAGATCGACTTGCTGCAGCGTCTCCTGCTTTTCGAGCGGGTGTTTGGAGGCATCGGTCTCGTTAGTGTTGGTGAGCTCGAGGTCGTACTTCTCCGTGCCGGGCATGGTGGCAGAGAAGTCACAGTTATACGTATGTCATGGGATTCACCTCTTGTAATGGAACACGAGGATGCGAAATGGAATGTCTTCGCACTGCGTCGCGCGGCCGGCCATTGATAGGGTCGAGTCTCCTCTTCGAAAGGACAGCGGCCCTCGGGTAACAGTAGGCGTGAGGTGTACCCCAAGGCTACGTGGAGAGGTAGCGCTACATCGAGGTCCAGAAGCTCCTAAGCAGTACAGGCTCGCAAACAAGAGCGAGCTCAAGCGACGGAAAGCAGTGCTTGCTTGGCAGTCCTTAAGCTCAAGGAGCTCTGTGGTCCCAATCAGCATTCACGTTACCCCGGAAATACCCCACGCTACGCTAAATAAGACTTTTGCGGGGAATATCGTGGCGATTGTGGAGACTCGTCTAGGCGTGTGATGCAGCCGTTGCAGCTCCAGGAAGGCTCGAGATGGTCGGCATGGGCCCCAAGTACTGCGCGCGGCATCCGAGGCCGCGTCCGGAGGTGTTACATGGGAGGGGATTCGGGCCGTGCAGCGACGTCGAACGAACTTGCTCTTGTTCCTTGGCCGACTCTCTTCCCGTCCCTCCCCTTCACACCGGATGGAGGAGCGCTGCGGGAGCTCAGTCGCCAAGCACGCGTCAACAGCCTCCTTATTCAGACCTCGTGCGTACACCTTATTCAAATTCACACCTCGCCAGCCTCAACCTGCCTCATCCTCGTTGCCGCCTGCCCCGCCGATGCTCTCACTTCCGCGGTGAAAACGCCCAGGGATCCAGCCATCTCCTCGAATCTGCTTCGCCACACCAACCAGCGCTCTACGCAGAAGCCGTGCTTGCCAGCCCAAAGCGGGCCTCCCCCTCCTGGCGCGCCAACCCTAGGGCCATGGTCGAACTCCTTGTCCCATTGGTAGATTTGAGGGCCCAGGATCAGGATCCACGCAGCTGCTGCAGGCACAAACACCTCCGGACATTCGCGACGAAAGGTAGCCTGCTCCGTGGGAGTTTCGAGAGCAGCACGCATAGTCCAGAGGGCGAACATCTCATAGTTGAAGACCGGTTCTAACGTCAGCATCAGACGCGCAGTGAATCTGTTCACATTCAAGAACAACCACGCCTTCTGATCTCGTTCGGGCCCGGGCTGCGGTGGTATGTCAAGGCCTGGCCGAATGGGCGTCAGCATGTTCCAAGACTCGTCGAGCACCATCAGGCTGCTCACAGGCCCTGACATCGCCATGGGCTTGGTAGCGCCCTCGGGTCGTTCATGCTCACCGTTCCACTGGCCATTCAATTCCCATCCAAACATAGGCAAATCGCGCCAAACACGTGCACCATGGACCATTTCCACCTCGCCGTCGTCTCGAACGTGATCAAAATGTGACAAGCACACCATGACATCTACCAGACGCTCGTGCTGGCTTGGTAGTTCACGCGCAGAGCACAACATGAACCCCCACGTATTGTTCAGCCCCGTTCCGATGCATGGGAGACCTGTTCTCAGTTCTGGGTCCGATGCCGCCATGGATGCCAAAGCGTTCGCGGTAGCATGCGGCGATGAGATATCATCGTAGAGTTCCTGGAGGACCGGTCTTCTTGAGGCGTGGCATTCGTCGCTGAGGGGAAGCCTGCGTGCCATCTGGTTGAGGAGAAGAGGATGAAAGAGGGAGGTCGCAGAACTGAAGAGAGGTGACTCGCCGTTTTGTGTCTGTCAATGTTGGGGCCTGGACTGCGATTGATGGTTACCTAGGAGGTACCTGAGGTAGGTATAGACACCGTCCACTCACGGCCGCCAGTGTTCCGCGGAGAATGTGTCCGGCGGCGTCAGGTTCTTGTCAGTACTCCCATTACAATGGTCCGTTATGTCGCGCGACCTCTGTCCACTACTCTCTACTGGAAGTGAGGCGCTTCCTCGAACATGAAAGGAAGGTCGACGGAAGGCGTGTCGAAGACGAAGTGGACGCGGAACAAACGGCACACGAGCCAAGGTTGCTTAGTAAGAACCTCAACTTACATATGCATGTGAACCTCATGAACGATCTCTACACTCAACTATCTCCCGCGGAGACGAGCGAGCATACCACCCACTCCCGTCTGCGGTCCCGTACAAGGACGGTCTGCTGATCAGAGCACAATGTGTGTAGTCTGTTGCAGACCACGTATTGTAGGGGGTGTTCGCGCTGCTTCGCTACCCACCCACCACATCTTACCCAGCGGGGTCGTGGATGATCTGCACGGGGGACATGAATCAGTGGCCATGGGGACGGCACTTGCGCTCCGCAGTCGGGAATAATAAGATAGGTACAAGGGCGCTGCACCGCTCTACTTCGAAAGACTGCAGGCTCATCTCCCTTCCGTGCCGTCTGTATCAAACTGCCATCTGGATCACCACTCCCGATATCAAACCCCGTCATGGCAACCTCTGAGAAAGCCGCCGGCCTGACGATCGAAGACGAGCAGAGCAAGGAGGGCGCCCAGGCCGTGGACCTCAAACTTGACAAGAATGGCCTTCCGCTGATACCGCAGCCGTCAGGCCATAGCGATGACCCTCTCGTGTGTTTCGACCGTCCACCCTGAGATGGTCTCGTACTGACTGTCCGCAAGAATTGGAGTCCCGCCCTCAAGCTCTCAGTAGCCCTCCAAGTCAGCTGGCTATCCTTCCTGGGCCCGATGTCTTCTGCGGTCGCGAACCCAGCATTCATACCCATCGGGAAAGCCTTCCACATCACGACGGTAGAAGCCTCCTACTCCCTGACCGTCTATATCATCTGCGCCGCCGTGGGACCTCTTCTTGCAGTGCCGCTTGCAAACACGTACGGACGACGGCCAGTCTACCTCATTGGCAACCTCGTCGCCGGCATCTGCAATGTAGCTGGGGGGTTCAGTCCGTCGTGGGGCGGACTGATGGCGACCCGGGCTTTTGTTGGCATTTTTGCTGGCAGTCCCGCGACGATCGGCCCAGCTTCGATCTGTGATATGTACTTTATGCATGAACGTGGCTTCTACATGGGTATCTGGACTTTCTTCCTCACGAATGGTCCCCATACGGCCTCCCTGATGGGCGGGTTCATTGCCCAGGTATGACCGAAGCATACACTATGTGTGTGAGATATTAATGGCTGATTCCGCGCAGTACCTTGGTTGGCGGTGGTGCTATACGATACCCGTAAGCTGACTTGCCACACTTGGGTGTCACACGACTGACTTCGACGATGCTAGGGTTACATTCAAATCGCAACCTTCCTTGTCACGGCCGTTGCCCTACCGGAGACGCTGTACCCTCGAGGCACGGTTCACAACAAGTCAAAGTCCTTCCTTGATTTGCTTCTCTTCAGAGCCACTCTGCCC
>NAJQ01000929.1:0-11113 GCA_005059865.1 Friedmanniomyces simplex
GCCAACACAGCGCACTAGTAAACTCTTTTTGGCGCCCAACCAGACAACTACATAGATCTTACGGAGTTGTGCTTCTGCATCCCTACACCGCTCTCGCTTCGACATCTTATAGCACCCCAATTCACGCTTCGAAATGCTCACGCTCTTTACGTCCTGATCATCTTTATCGCAGCAGCCAGTCTCCGCTGCCTACGTTCGCTCATAATGAGTACACCGTCGACGTCAGCGTACGACGAGACGGAGATCATCAGCTTGGTAACCAACATCTACAAGATCCTTCTCCGTCAAGGTCACTAGGAGAGTCAGAGCGAGATCATTCGGGAGTCTGCCGTCGATCTCTCTCTGCTGGACGACCCTAACCGTATCGACGAGCGGGTCGTCTCACTCATGAAGAAGCTGCCCTACCTACCGGACAGATGCATCGCTCCGAACATGATACCAGTGTGCTACCAAGACCCGCACTCTCTCGTCAGACGTCGCGACATCGACGGCGTTGCGCATCAGGTAGACCAGGCTAATGGCGCTCACTCGACTAACCGTAATCTTGCTCACAGAGGACTAGCTAGACCAGACGAGCGCTCTACCGACCGACCGTGCTCTTGCTCACATTCGGTTGGGCGGGTAGGGATCCAGTGCTGGTGCTTGACGTTGCCGAAAACACAATCGTATGTCTAGGCGCACTGCTAGTTTTCACAACATTGGCTGATCGCTACAGAGGTGCTTTGACAAGTTTGGTGAGGCGTACAACCAACCACGTTATCTCGATTCCCCAGCCGAGCACGCGTCTACATATCTTAGACGCATGTGGGACAACTACTGCACCGCGGCATGGGTTTCCAACCACCGCGGCGGAATTTATGAGACCAAAGAAGGTTATATAGTAAGTAAAAGTAACACGTAGATGGTTGTACGGTGTTGATGTTGACAAGTCGCAGGCGTTTGGTCCAGAACTACGCCGCTTCTTACTCGAGGAGTATCACTGGCCTGGCGCAAACTTCGGGAAAAGTGACTGGATGCGCGACGCAGAGGCAACCATACAGCGATTGGAAGAAGATTATCCCCCTCCACCTACCGGCGGCTGGTCCATTGTTAACGGAACTGCACAACCTTGGACCTGAAAATACCTTGACAGTACGACTTGCGTGGGGACATGTGCCTGACCCGCTACTGTGTAATGCAGTAATCATAATGCTCCTACATGAACTTCCAACCGCCGGTTGCCACGCCTCGAGTTGGGCCGTGGCTAATGCTGGACTCCGGAGCCGATCGCGTCGCAAAGTTTTCCACTCACGGCTTCACAGAATATTGTACACCCGCAGGTCATACCCGTCTGAGTCGGTGCCGGAGTGCTTACCATTGCTCTTGCGCTCGTAAGGTTCGATGTTGATATGATGTTGATATGATGGTCCAGCCATGAATTGTGAGCATGGGGAGGCCTTAGCCAGCATCTCGAAATGCCAGAGCTTGTGACTCCATCATGTTTGCTTTTGAGTGATGATATAAAGAAGTGGTTGCAGCAGCAGAACTTTGCTTTATGTGCCCCGAGTCTCATACATCCTAGCTTCGTTATAGCTTACCAATATTCAAGCTTTCGGTTTCCGTACTGGCGCCCTGATGCATAGACAAGGAAAAAGGGCAGAAAAACAAAACACATCTCTTCTACCTGCGACTCTACATCGACATCCTCCAACATAGCGTTCGTACTCTGGCGACCGTCTGCTATTGCGAGCGCTGCAAAGCAACGGTTGTCCATGCGGGAGTTGGATAGTCCAATTCGTCGTAAGTGGCTACAAAACCATCTATTGAGACGCAACTGAGGTCTGCCACCATGGCAGCGTGACAATTTCTAGGTTAGTAAGCCCGGAAGGCCCGGTGACACGACTTCTGTGGGTTGGGGTGGTGGGCAAGACGATGTGAATGATATGATTGCTACCAAGCTGAAGGCTTTCGGCCTCGCCGAACGAAGCTTCTATAGCGATATGTGCCCGTTCATCTGCGAGACCACCTCTTCATACTCAAGCATCAAGTTCGTAGGGTAAGGCGACTCTTTCGCGTTCGAGTCGAGGTACGTCCGCATCCTAAGCCCAGCAAACTCTTGCTCAAGGGTCACGAATTGACCCAGGCCGCGCCCAGCGCGACGCACGTTCTCAAGCTTCATGACTTCCTTCAATATCGCTGCGATAGCCGGGCCAGTGATCCTCAACAGCGAGGGTCCCAACAACATCGCATAGCTCTCTTGGGGCCGCGTCGGGTCAAGCTTTCCCGGCGCTGGGAAGACCGCTGGGTCCATGGCCGCCACGGCAGTAGCGGCTAGGACTTTCTGATGGGCCTTGATTATCACGGAGCCATACACTCCGTCTCCAACGATAGCGTCTCTCGCTGCAACGCGGGTGACACCAGGGCCCACACCGGTGTGTCGCATGCCTTCGTAGACAAATCCCCGGAGCTCACGGGCGGAAGCGTCGTCGTCTCTGTGTGCGAGCTCAATGATGCGCGCTTTGTACACTTCGTAGCCTGGGCTCAGAAAGAGGTCGATGAGAAGGGCGGCTTGTTGTGTAAGAGTGCTTGCCAGCAACGCTGCTTCGCTGATGCACTCATCGGCCAACTCGCGATGAGCTTTTTTGGTGGCGAAGAGAGCGTGGTACAGTCGATCCGCTTCTGGGCCGACTTCGTACGCCGTACTCTTCTCCAAGTGATCTGCGATCCTTTCCCGGAGCCCTCCTCCTCCCTGTACCTTAATGTGCAGCTCAAGGATTTGCCGCAGGGCTGCAATGCTTTTTTGCGCCCCTGCTCGCAGCTTCCGCTCGTTGGACGGTATGACGTTGAAATCTTGGTAAGCAGCGATGACTTTGAACATCTCGAACAACTCTGGGAGGGAGAAAATGCCGCGGGGTGTGCTTGGTGTCTTGAGCGGCAGCGCATAGCGATCCGCCAGCCAGGCTAATGGCGTGATGTTGGCGACGTCTCGGACAATGTCGATGGCGCGGCGAGCTCCGGCGTATTTGAGGGAGCTCTGCTTGATTTGTTTCGCGGTGTTAGCGCTGAAGAATTGACTGACGTGAGTCTCGAAGTGGTCTTCGTAGAAGATGCCTTGCAATACTTTGGGCTCCGCGTATGAAGCACGGAAGCTGTCGCGATCTGCCAGGATGCTCCGGCAGCCTTCTTCAGTGTACACGACCGCAGGGCAGACGTCTTTGGGTGGCCGCTTTAGGTCGTACTGTTCGATAACTCTGTTGCCACTCAAGATTCCCCGGACTGCCTTTGGCGTATAGAATGGCAGCAGAGCATAGGTCGATGTTCCGGTGAAAGAAGAGGGAAGGCCGTTGAAAATGATTCTCGGCAGCATACCTCCATAAGCGCCGCTCGGGAGGTCGCCAAGTTTCGATACGCCCCAGTTCGTAAGTGTACTGCTGTTGAAATCGTAGCTGAGGAATCGATCACCGCGGACAAGGGCAACAGCATCGTCAAGAATACCACGTCCGGTGGTCTGACCAGGACAGACGCCACTTCCCGGCATCGGTGGCTTAGTACATTCAGCCATCAGGCCGGGATAAAGTTCCAGGTTGTCGATATGGCTGTACAGTAGCTCAGCCGCACGAGCAGTATCCTGATCCTCACACCAGTCTTCGAAGGTCTCGTACGGCTTCAGATTGAGGTACGCCCTGAATCTGTCCATATCGTCAGCGATGCCAATGAACAGCATTGGCTGGATGAAGGACCCACTCGTTCAGAGTGCAAACATTGAACACGTCCCTAGCTTGCATCTGACCTAGAAGGTCCACAATCTTCAAGCTTGCAGGAGTGCCATGAGGACCAAATGCATGCGCTGGCTCCTCAATGCAGTCCTTGATCAGTTCAGCGAGCCTCTCATCACTGAACCGACCGTCGGGTCCTCTTTTCAAGTCGCCGAACGTCCAGTCCCTAGGTAGCGTATCCTGCAATTTCTTCCCTTCTTTCGCCACTATCTGCATGAAATCTCCGGGAGTGATGTCGTCCAGTGACTTCAGATGTGGCAGATTCCACCGGATGACATCTTCCATCCATTTAGCATCTGCTGCACTTAGAGCAGCGTGCCAATGATACAGGACGGCAAATTCAACGGAGACGACATTCCCAGTGCCTCGCTCAACTCGTTGTCCACCGCTCTTTATTTCCTTGCCTAGATCCAGCGACCAGGTTGAGTCGGCTCGAGGAGTGTTAAGAATGGCGGCAACGTAATCTTTCAAGACGACAGTCGCGAAGAAGCCAACGTTGATGTTTCGTGAAAGTTGGAAGATATCGTTATCCTGCCTGTTTTGCATTAGCACTTTCTATAGACCCTGCATTCCAAAACTACGTCGCTTACCACTTCTGTTGTGCTTCGTTCATTTCATTCCAGTCTTTGTACTTGCCTTGCTCATTCACACACAGCAGATCCTTGGAGATCGCGTTGTGGTTCCTCGAAAACATGATGAGCAGGGCGACAACTCCAGGTGGCATGAGCATGATGCGATCTGAAGCAATTGCGTCTGGGTAGATGGTGCCGTTGTTGTATGTCCGCACCCGAGGCTGCTCCTCCTCCATGTTTCCGTACAGAGTGCTGAGATCGACATAGCTCGACGTTTCGTTGATCCACTGCTCCTTGCGGTTTGTCTGGAAGCACTCATGAATGACAATGGTAGCGAAAGAGAAGAACAGTCTGTTCAGTCCAGACGGATGCTCCTTGAACTTATCCTCTGGACGCTTGAGAAGCTGCTCCCACACGAGCTCTGGGTCCGGAAGATTGCGGCCTTTCGGCTTCATTGGTGGGACATTGCGAGCGTACGGTGTCCCCGCCTTGCCCATTTCTGGATTCCAGATATTGTTGTTGCCGCCGTCGTGTCTCCGGTACTTCGTAGTGGGGCCTGCAATGCTGGTCGATGGGTGAGGGAGATCGTGGTACAGCATCTGTATGAAGCCATCGGATACGGTAGAGGATAGCCCGCTGTTCAGTGGAAGCGTTTGCAGCAATGAGACTCCATGCTCCAACAAGTATTTCTTGTCGTCCAAAGGCTCGCCAGAAGCAAGCTGTGGCAATGCCTCGACGATGAACTTCGCGTTCTTCCCTGAATGTAGCACATCGTGGATGATGGATGTTCTCTCCCCCTTAGACACACCAAGAGCTTCACTGTCCGTCTTTTGATCCGGAGCAGTTGCGGGCTTGCGCTTCATGCTCCCCATGAGCATCTTGATTTGACCCGCCATGATAGATGCAGCACTACAATAGCTTAGCCGTGAGAAGAACAAGCATAAGATAAAGACAGAGATAGTCCAAAGCATCATGAGGAGTGCATAGGAGCGGATGAGGCACGATATCCAGCGTCCGGTCGCCAGTCTGCCTATAGCTGCTGCATACTTGCCAACCACCACATCAGCCTGCGCGCATTTCCTAGTACACCGCGTCGACCCCGGACGATCACGTCTGGCTGGCTAAGGATCATAATCGCGCACCCGATCGAAGGGGATCGCTACGGCGCGATGCCTAGCGCCGCCCTCCATGCGATGTAGTCTCGACAATAGTGAAGTCAAGAAAGTACCGATTCGAGCACGGCGCAAATCATGTTCGACTAGCGCTTCGGGCCGACCGTTGGTGGCGGGAGCTGCATTCTCTCGAAGGAGGAATAGCACTAGGATTACACGACAGCTCATACCGATGTGATCGATGCACCGATGCAATACATCGCTGTCTGCACCACCACACTCATCATGCTCGCCTATAGGCGGGGTTTGACCCACTTGAAAGTCGTTGACGTGATGCAGAGTCTTGCTGGATGTCGGGGCTGATGCATGACCCAACAATCAACGGCAATGGCACTAGAGAAAGGAGAAAAGGTGTTGAGATGATCAGCATCAGACGGACGGATGAACAGGGGAGCCGAAAGGAGGTCGGTGTGACCCCAAGCTTCTTCGGTATCCACGCGCTTGAGCTCAGTGGTGACTGGGATCAAGAAATATGTATGCGTTGGACATCCACAACGGTTTCCCGTCGATACCGACCAATCACTCAAGCAGGCCTGGTAGCTACATGTCAACCTGACTGCATGACCGCATGTGAGCTGCGGTGGCATAATCCAGAGTTCCTTTTTGGAGCCCCAGGCGGTACGCTCAAGACACAGTGCAAAGGACTATCATCACTCACGAAATGACAATGACGGAGACCAAACGTAGGAGTCATGGCACCTACCCGCTGCAGTCTCCGCCTGCCTTGCTATCGCCTCATCTCGTGCATTCAGCTCCATCACGGTCAGCGACGAACAATATCAGCGCAGCTTCCTCCGACCGAACAACCGGAGAGGCTTCATGGCTGTCACCCTCCTACCCTTTGCAAGCGTCTCCTTGGCAGAGCTTCCGACAAGTCGATGGGTCTTTCTCGCCCGACCCAGAAATTGCAGCGCCTACAGCAACTCATAATGAGCCAACTACGCAAGAGCCGCCAACGCTGTCAGCCGCCTATCCGCTGCAACTTTCGCCTCTGCAGAGGACGCCGCAACCTGTACCCTCGGCGCCAGCACTGTCAGGGATGGGTGAGATGAATGCAGGCTACGATGACCGATGGACGTACCGGCCTCGAAGGCTGTCACACCCCTTCCCGTGGCAAGGACCACGCCCGCAGAGCTCCTCGCAAGGCGATACGCGATTTCCAACATTGTCCAATGTTGCCAGTATGACGAATGTGACGGCCTCGCAATCTACCGGAGCTGCCACAAGCCCCCCGAAGCGGCCAGTGTCCTATCCGTTGCACGCACAACTTCCGCTGAAAACGCCGCAGGCTGTACCTACGGCGTCTGACAGGTCTGACAGGATCGCAGTCAACTCTGGCCAAACCATGCAAGAGCTCCCAAAGCCATGGCATCCCTACCCGTTGCAAGCACGTGCGCCAGAATTTCTAAAACGCCATGGGCCATTTTCGCCCTCATCAGGAACAATCGAGTCAACAGCGGCTTTTGCAACAAGCGATGCTCCGTTCCAAGCACCCTCACCGGGATTGGCACAAGGTAACGGACCATTTTCGCCCATATCAGGAACAAACGAAATAACAGCGGTTTCTGCAACAAGCGATTCTGCAAGCGGAGTTCCAAGATTGCCACGAAACATTCGCGCTCTCCAGGATGGAAAGAATGCGGATGTGCTTGGGCGCACCATCGTGATCTGCCTTGATGGCACAGGCGATAAGTTCGACGCCGACAATAGCAATATTGTCCACCTAGTCAGCTGCCTCAAGAAGTCAGATCCTTCTCAGATCACGTACTATCAATCCGGCATTGGCACCTATGATGGTGGAGGCCTGTCCAACGGAGCTAATGCAGCATTGGATATGGCGATTGGAAGCGGCTTGGGCGTGCACATTCGGGACGCATACCACTTCCTCATGCAGACTTACCATGAGAACGACCGAGTTTGCCTCTTCGGCTTCTCCAGAGGCGCGTACACTGCCCGCTGTCTTGCCGGCATGATACACAAGGTTGGTCTTCTCCCTGCGCACAACATACAGCAGATACCGTTTGCATACCAGTACTACAAAGACGACTCGGAGGAGGGCTGGGAGATGAGCGGCGAGTTTAAGAAAACATTCTGCATGGATGTCTCGGTCCACTTCATCGGCGTTTTCGATAGCGTTGCCAGCGTCGGGTTCATTCCCAGGACGCTTCCCCTGAGCAGCACCCCATGGAACAAGGCGACGTATTTCCGGCATGCCATGGCTCTAGACGAGCGCAGAGCGAAATTCAAGGTCAAACAATTCGAGACAAAAGACAGCATCAGCTCTGATTCGCATTGGGATACCGTGGCGGCGGGTCACGAAGATGCCGTCAAGGGTCAACCAGCAAGAAAGTTCAGTGCCAACCTGGGCATTGACAAGCCCAAGCCTGATATCTTCGAGAAAGCTGATGACGGGAAGCCTATCGGAGGAGAGCTATATCTCATGAATAAGCGGCAACAAGAGCACCTGAAACGGACAGATGTGCTTGAGGTGTGGTTCATTGGCGCGCACGCGGATGTTGGTGGGGGTGCGGTGAAGAACGAAGAACGTCACAAACTCGCCCAGATCCCCTTGCGGTGGATGCTTCGGCAGTGCTTTGAGTGCAATACTGGGATCATCTTCAAAGTCCATCGCTTGGCAGAGGAAGGTTTGGACGTCCACACGCTATGGCCGACGTATACATCGCTGGGAGTGCCGCTCATGGGACCTAGCCCGAGCATGATGGAAAAGCACGAGGAGGGCAAGATTGCGCCTATTGCTCGACGTTCTTCGGTGCTCAAGGCGGTGGACGAGGACAATCTAGAGGGTCTTCACGATGTTGTCCTTTGGAAGGATGAGCGAAAAGAGAAGATGCATGAAGATTGGGTGCCTGAGCATGTCGAAGATTATTTCGATTCCATTTCTCGTATCAACGACCAGCTGATAGACGCCAAGAGCTGGTGGATCCTAGAGATATTGCCACTCAAGGTCAGCGTGCAGCTCAAAGACTCGGAAGAGTGGGTGAAGAGGATATGCATGAACCTGGGTCGGTATCGAGCGGCACAGGAAACCTGTCCCAACCTGCACTGGACGGTGCAGCAACGCATGGAGGCCATGGGCTACACGATGCACATACGTCTGGATAGAAACGCTTCGTGGAATGTTGTAGCATAGAGTCGACTGAGTGCGGTACAAAGAGATTGCTGAGTCATCGAGACCAATGTGTTTACACTACCTGCGCTACACATCCCTCGCTTGCATAGCGTAGGTAGATCTTGATGGCGATCGTAAATCTTGCCGGCGAGTGTCGATCATGCACACCATTGGCCCAGTGCAACTTCCTCTTTCGTTATGGCCCGCAACAGCATGCAGTAGCTCCCCCAACCATAGTGGTCTCAGAGTCGCAGTCGCTTGCTGCACGATCGTCAAATGCTTGAGGCGATCAAAGCGGGTCGGTGGAGCATGCTACCTACTCGCCGACGACGGGCAGATCAAAAATCGACATTGCATGTGCTCTGATCACCCATCTTTCCACCACTATTGCGTTTGTGCTTTGGGCTCATTACTGCATTTGCGGACAGTTATGGGCATCCTGAGCAAGGTGGGAGGCGGCCTCGTTGACCTCTCGGTCATCGCCTGGGACACTGTCATAGCTCTCATGAATCTCTTCACCCCCAAGCTGAAGGAGAGCGAAGTAGTACCCAGAGGTGCTCCAGGACATCGTGGATCATGGCCCGAATACGTGCCTCCCACGGATGGCGACTCTCGGTCTGCGTGTGCAATGCTCAACGCCATGGCAAATCATGGCATCCTCCCGCACGACGGCAAGAACATCACATTCACACAGCTGAATCGGACGGTCCGGCAGACATTCAACTTCGCAGCGAGCTTTTGCTTCTTCGTCCCGAATTTCTCCGCCCGGTTTCTGAACAAATCATACTCGAAGGATCGGTTCGATCTGGCAGACTTGAGCATGCATGCCGACAATGCGATTGAACACGATGCCAGCCTTACCAGACAAGATGCGGCACTTGTCCCCGACCAAGGAAAGCCCGATCTGGGACTCGTACACGATCTCTTGGAGGAGGCAACTGGCAAGCTATCGAACGGGACACCGCTGCTCACCAAGTCTGACCTGTCCAGAGCTTTGTCGAAGAGGAGGGTAGATGCTAGGAAGACGAACCCGCGATATACAGAATCTTTCTTCCACAACATGTTCGGAAGCGCAAAGTATGGTACCCTTAATCCCAAGCCTCTGGGAAAGCTAACAACGATTGCAGCTCATCAACCATGCTATCAATATTCGGCGGACGTGTGGAAGACCTAAGACCTATGCTCGTAGAAGAGCGTTTCGCTGACCACTGGGAACCACGTATACTGGATCGGTACGGGTTGACGATGGCGAAATTCAACGGGACCGTGCTGCCGGTTGAACGGGGTGTTGACGTGAAGAAGTACCAGTAAAGAGCAGATCTCGGACGCGAAAACAGATGGCGTCAGACTGCCGTGCTGTTCTGACAAAGGCGGACGAGGGGCGCCCGAAATGTCTGTAGAAAGTCGTAGGTGTATTGCAAGCGTCTAACCCAAGAATAGTGATCACTCGAAAGTTACGTGCCGTTACCACTCATGACACCGTAGTGCTTTACTGGAAACTAGAAATTGGAAAGTACTAATTTTCGAACTATACGCATTAGAAAGCGTATAGCCGTCTTGTTATGTAATCTGTTTTCTGATTTCGAAATGCGGACAGACAATGAATCTCTGCATTACGGTCGTTAAGGGTGCCGTAGTACAAACGGGATTCTCTGTTTTTTGCAATCTATAGCCGTATATATATTGTATGCAAGCCTTTACTAAATATAGAGCGTTTATAAAAGACCCGAGGCAAGCCTATCTTAGACGCCTATAAGGCTTGATCAATTTGTATAATAGGGGGTAAGAGATCTTATAATAGTAGTATTAGAGGGAATTAGTACCCTTATACGGAGAGAGCCGCGGAGGTGCTAGGGGCGACTTCTTCTCCTCTTCCTCTTATATAGATATAGACATATATAGTTACTTTATTAATCTCTCCTTGCATTTTATAACGAGATACTCCCTTTAAGGCATAACTAGTTAAATATAGTATATAGCATCGGTCTCTTTGTCTATTGCTAGTAGCTGCCTCCTCTTTGTCTAGCCGGCCGCCCTATTATAGGAACGCTAGACACTTAGGCCGTCTAACCTACGTATATGTTACGAACATCGTAACGGAAAAGGTTCCGCCCCGGAGCTCTTATAGAGAACGGCTATAGCGGGATAGAGCAAGGAAGCTCGGGACACTCCTTTAATCTATCTACTCTATTGCTCTCCTATACGGAGCTAGTAGAGCAGAGAGTAGCGGCTCGCTCTACTACTCTATCGCTCTACGAGGCAGAGTAGAACAGAGTAGGGAGTAGCCTCAATAATATACGAATCTCTTATATATATAGTAGGCGTGCTTTCTTTATATGTAGTTCGTGTTCAACTTATGTTGCAATCTAACTAAAAGGTCTTCGCATACCTAGGAACGATTCCAGTAGAGCAGTTTATTAACGAGAGAAGTATTACCCTATACTAACCGTATCTTAACACTATCTAAGCCTACCGAGCTCTACT
>NAJQ01000093.1:0-21340 GCA_005059865.1 Friedmanniomyces simplex
TCCGGCGGTACGAACTTATTCACACCTTCGCCCGGCCCGGCAGTCTCGGCACTGAATCTGGGGGCCTTCCGCAGCTACGGCCCGCCGCCAGATACGACAGCTGCTTCCGCTGCACCGGTCGCTCCATCTTCAGACGTCAAGGAGGAGCCTGCGGCTCTAAACCCAATCGCACTACCCATCTCGGCAAAGCCGACGTCATTATCAACGTCTCCGCCAGTCGCGCCTGCAGGTGGAGCAAACCAGAGCATGCAGCCGCCTCCACTACCGGCCACGAAGCCGAAGGTGAAAATCAAGCTCGGCTTTCGCAGACCGAGCGCGGAGAGCGGAGAAGGCGCGGGCTCACCGCAGTAGAGTCGTGGTGGGAACCGCAGGGATAAGGGCGGGAAGTCCCTCGAGGACGTATTGAGGGTTTTTGGGAGGGATGAGTGAATGTATTTTGATAGCTTAGCGTTGGCGCTGGCGGATAACTTGGGGATTGGGGTGCTTACGTTCGCTGTACTTGTAGTAAGAACGGCGACATTCTCTTCAGTTGGACGAGGGTAGTGTTTTGTACTGTCTGACGTGCATGCCGCGACCTTGCCGTCCCTTCTTCTCTAGATGTGATGTACTCAGGCCACCCAGTTCACGTCTAGTCAGAGTGCAATCACCCAACTATGCTGGCCATTATAACCTGGCAAGCCGGCAAATCCTACCATGAGAATACAACAGCGCCGTGGACGGCTGTTGTCTATCCGAATGTGTTCATGATTCATGTGACTGACGTAGCCAGCTATCTACGGTCTCCTCATTCAGCTAGCTGACGTTTCGTTCCGCTGTCCGTGTGGACATGCTCATTAGCGGTCTTGGCTGGTCAGCCATGCAGTAGACGCCCTTCGCTATGCAAAACAAGCCACCTCTCGTGCTCTGTAACCCCCAGCTCCCTCCTTGCAATGACGCCTACGAGAATCGAGCAATATACTGAAAATTGATCTGAAACGCCGGATCACTAACCGCAAACACCTCGCCATCGTCGAGCAATTCCGCCAACGTCAGCTTCAGATTCGGCCGCGTGCTCTCTTCCAGGCTCGCGGGCGTGGAATAATACAGCGACCTCGCATTGGTGCGTAGATTCGGCTTCTTGAGCTGACTCTCCGGTCTCTCGGCTAGCGACTCCACCAACTCCTCCAGCGTGCTCTCCGGATGGAGGGTCATGTCCTTTGGCCGGTTTCCGCACACGGGGCAATCGGGTTTCTTCTGGTGCTCGAAGGTGTAGGTGTAGACGCCGCTGTCGCCCGTGTAGAGCATGTAGTTGTTCGTGTCCGGGTAGCCTAGGTACGGAGCGGAGGAGGTGGCGATCTTGAACGCTTCGTTGCAGCAGGAGGCGGCGACGATAGCGTTCGTGCTGGCGATGGCGGGGATGATGTTCTTGACGACTCCCTGGGTGAGACTGTAGGTCACGCCGGGGATGTTGAACTCGCGGGCGCGGGAGAGGGCCTTCTGGTAGAGCCAGGTGATGTGCTCCGGGTCGTCGGTGTCGAGCACGTCATCTTTGCGCTCTTCTTCCCACTTCATGATGTGCGCCCATTCGATGCAGTGTTGTGGTTGCCGGGGGATGGTGGCGAGCGTGCACAGAGGTACTGCGGCACGTGGGGCGTGCATGTCGAGCTGACATTCCAGGCAGGAGGTCATGGTGGGAAGGACGACCCGGGACTGGCCTTTGAAGCCTTCGGTGCCGCCGTCGATTAGGGGTTTCAGGGATTCCGGGTTGTCCTCGTCTACCATGCCGACGAGGGTGGCGTTGATCCAGCGGCGGGCTTCGATGCTGTCCAGGCCGCAGACGACGATGTTGAATTGCATGTAGTAATTCTCGTCTTTGTCCTGGATCTTGCCGACGTAGGGTGTGACTATACAACCAGGGCACCGCTTCATGACGAACTCGGCCGCGACACTCGCCTTTGGCTGGCCGACGTCCTTCTCGCGGAAGAGGAACTGCCGGTTTAGGTTGCTCACGTCGATGGTGTCCATGTCGATGACGTCCAGGTTCCGGAAGCCTGACAACGCGAGGTTCTTCAGGATCTCACACCCCAAGCCACCCGCACCGATGACGAGGATACGTGCATTCTTGATGTTCATGATTGGGGCATTGCCAGGCGTGAACTCGTCTGGGTCGCTGTAGGCGCCTTCCCGGGAAAGCAGCGTATCGAGGTACTTCCACTTCGCACGCGACTCGCCACCATTCTCAGCGTTGACTGTGCGCGCGATCTCTTCTGGTTGTGATGTCGCCGCCATGCTGTTGAAGGTGAGTCGAGTCGGTGTTTGTTGGACGCTTCCCGTCGTTGTCGAGCGCTCTATTTAGAGTTAGGCTTCATGGTGCGGACCGAGCCCGTCCCTCAGCGTAGTCTGTTAGGGCCGTGAGACTTCACTTGGAGTTCGTGAGTATCTCCATCGAACACCTAATCTACATCTACCTGCTCTTGTGATTGATAGAAGCCAACAGAGGCGATGTGTCCAAGTCGAGGATGGCTGACTTCCTGACGGCCGTGAAGACTGCTCGCGTCATACCCGAGAAGGAAGCAGAAGCCGGGCTCACCGCAGTCAAGACATCAAAGCCCCAGCCTGCGCAAGAACTTCAAAAGCCCAGAGGAACTGAATCTACCCGAAAAACTGGTACTCCGTCGTCCTCAACTCCAGTGAAAGATGCTGCGACGCCAGAAGAGGCCGTGCGCGTCCTCCGCTCCCAGCCCGACGCCGAAACTCTTCTCACCATTCTCCGCAAGCTCTCGTTGCCCGACGGATTCCCAGCCTTCCATCTGGATGCCCCGGGACCGCTGCAAGCTCAGATACTCAATACTATAGTCGGCGACACCATCCCGTCATTCTGGCCGACTCTTCAGGCGGGCGAGAAGGCGCTTGTAGTCCGCTGCCTGCGAAATGTCACCGGCATCAACGCTCTGCTTGCCAATCTTCGAGCAGTATCGAGTCCTGGAGGTGTAAGCAAGCGGTCCGACCTCGCCGGGCAGCGTGCATCCTTGATACGTGTAACAGGCCAAGTCTTCGATGGCCATACCGTCATTCTGGACCTGCTCACAAATTTGAACCGTCTCGTGACGGACAAAATTCGGCGAGACCTCGCACAGAAAGAGATTGTCAATCTCTTCGGCTCCGGCAAAGTTATCTCAACCGTAGCGCAGGCTGAGGATGCTGCTCGACAATCTGACCAAAGTGGTGCACCCGCGGCTTCGTGGCTTGCTGTTGGAAGTGAGTACACCGGTTGGTTCGGCCGCAATATCGCGGCCCTCTTCGATCAGAAAAACGAAATTCCTCTGGGAATGTACGGAGAGGTCAGAGGACCGGGTGGACTATTGCTCGCGAAAGCGCTTAATCTGGGCTACCAAAGTGCTCTGGTCAAAGGCTTGGTGTCCGAAGTCGTATCACGATCAAAGGACGGGTTCACAGAGCTCATGGAATATGTACCGAAGTATGCAAAGAGGCAGTTTCTCGAACGCACGCTACGGTGGCTCTCGGAATTCTGTCCCTCTGCTGGAGCGGCTACGCATACTGGAGAGAATATATCTTCTATTGCGGCTCTGCTTACCGCTCTTGTCCAGTCAGACCAAATTGTTTGTACGCAGCATGCTCGGGCGATCTGCAGCGACCCCAACCTCACAGTGGTGCTCTCACAACCCGTCCGCCGCGCTTGCATTGCCACGCTCTCTGGCATCGCTCCAGACGAGCTCCAGAACCTCTTGGAGACCTTGATGACGACTTTCAGCGATCGCATTTTTATCGACCATTCTCCAGTCCTACAACAAGACAGCCTCGCGCAAACCCTCCTGCTCGCGGCTGGCTGTCTGCATCGAGCAAATCCTGTGGCTGTGCTTATGATCGCTCGCTCATCTGGTCATATGCAAGGTACGAGCAACAGACTTGACGCCTCCGGCCAGCGCGCGAGATGGCTGGGCATGGTCGTCGCTACAGCAATCTCGGGCTTGGTGGATAGAGAGGGCTCGCGGATGGAGTTCGGAGTCGACGAAGCGAAGACTGAGGAAGCTTTGTGGTACCTGAATTTGGTCAAAGTCCAGGACCGTGTCGGTGCGCTGTCTGACTTCGGGGCTTTGCTGGCCCGACAGGATAAGGCTGTCAAGCCTGCCCGAAAGCTTCCATCCGCACACGCCAAGGCTTTGCCTTCGCTCAATGGTAAGCTAGTATTTGGCCCGCCACGACCACCAACGCCGGCACAGACGGAGGTTATTGGCGAAAGGGTCACGGAGCTACTAGATGACGTCTCGGATGAGGAAGATGATGACCTGAAGCCTTACGCCAAGCCCGACAGCGACCCAGAGGACAGTGACGAGGATGCGACGCTAGTAAACCGCAACAAACCGCGGCCGCCAGTATATGTGCGCGATCTCATGAGCATGCTCCGCGACGACAAGACGCCGGACCGCTTCCAGCTGGGCATGAAGCATGCGGCGCCACTTATTAGACGCAAAGCGAACTTTGGCAGGGAGGTCAAGGATCATGCAGAGGAGTTGATGGGTCTGCTCTGCAATCTGCAGGATCCTTTCGATACGGAGCAGTTTGAGGAGCTGAAGTTGCAGGCTATGATCGCCATTCTGTTGAGTGACGTGGATGCTATGGGCCCTTGGTTGAGCACTCATGCCTTTGTGGAAGGCTACTCGATTGCCCAGCGTTGTACCATGCTCAGCGCCCTTGGTCTTGGCGGTCGGGAATTGGCTGGCTTCAAGGATGAAGATGACCTAAATCCTGCGTTGCCGAACACAGGGTTCCCAAGCAAGCGTCTACCGGCCCGGCTTCATGCAACCTATACAAACGCTGCGCCGAACAAAGTCAGTGTGAGGTTGAACAGTACAAGCAAGAAGATTGAGGACCATCTCATGCACCCCCTCGCGCTCCAAGCCGCCGACCACTCAACCGCCCACCTCAACGCCGTCAAAGTCCGCACCTTCTCCTCCCGCATGGCCGTCGAGCGCACAAAGCGCAAACCCGCTCCCAACCAGCTCGCCAAGTCGTTCGCACGGTCCTTCTTCTTCCCCCTCGCCAATCGGTACCAGCAGGAACTCGCCGCGTACGGCTTGAGCAGCGTCTTCGCTTCCGCACCGGTCGTGCTCGTAACGTTCCTGAAAACCCTGGCGCTGCTGTTCCATGCTAGCGGACCTGCTACGGTGGGTCTTCCGGAACTGACGATGGAGTTTTGGGACCTGCTACTCTCGCTTCGTGTGAAGGCGGCGGGCGATATTGCGGTGTTGGGGGCTGTGCTTTTTGCGGCGTTGACGTTGTTGGATGTAAACACGGCGGATCAGCGGCGGTTGTTGGCGCAGGAGGAGGCTAAGCGGGTGGTGGAGATGCAGCAGTGGGTGCAAGTGGTGTTTGAGCGGGCGGGAGGTGGCGAAATGGTGAGTGGGGGAAGTGAGGAGGAGGCGAAAATACGGACACTGGCTGCGGGGGTGTTGGTCAAGATTGGTGAGATGGTGGAGGAGTATCAGAAGGGGATGTTTGGGAGGATCACTGGGTGAGAAGCAGCCATGAGGCACACTCGTAGACCACTCCGGCCACTGGCACTAAGGACGCCAAAAACCATCCCCATGTACCGCTGCACAGTCTTACCCTCTGCAAGGAATAAGTCAAATAAGTGGCACTGTGATGGACCGCCGGCCCGGAATTCTAGGCCCCTGCTACATCTTGTTGTCAGCCTGCCTGACGGTCCCCACGCATGGGCTCCTACCATTGCCACTAGTAAGCAAGGGTTCCGAAAGAGACCGTGCATCGTCGGGACAGAGGGATTGCATCTTGCAGGACGTCGGACGCCTGAACTCAGCCTGAGACGTTGCGAGACGCAGCGAAGGCGGAAGTCCGGCCCCAAGTCTCGTATCGCTTCGAAGGATATCGAGTGCACAGCTTGCGTAACCTGCAGACACGTGTGGAGATTCACGCGAAAGCAGCAATATCACACTGTTGCTTCCTCTACCTCATTCTGCGGACGAAATCTGACTGCTTTCCTCAATGAGCATCAGGACCCGGGCTCGCTCGAAGACCAGCGCTGTCCCATTGAACGCTGCAAGTCTTCTCAAGCCTTCGCAGAACCTGGTTACGTCTACCCGGTCCAGTAAGTATTGCGGGTGGTTCTGCAGTGCTTGCCAGGCCGCGTTGATGGTCAAGCCGTCGGGTACTTTTGTCGCACGTGCCGGTTGCCCCGTCGATTTCTTCGTCATCAGGGTCTTCCTCGGACTTGAGCCCGGATCACGCGACGACGGTGGCCGCCGACTCACTCGTGGAGCAGTAGGCGCAACCGGAGCTCGCAGAGTATGCCCCAGCTCGTCAAAGTCGCAAGTTTCCAGATTCGTAAAGTGTCTTTCACAGTTCAGGCAGAGCGGGCGCCTTTCGTCACACTGCTTCGCCGTCAGCGCCAGCGCTGGTATACACTTGACACTACCTTCAGCCTACTTTCACTTTGCGCTGCTTGCCTGTCTGCTCATCAGTCAATAGGTACCAAACAGCATCTCCGTCGTAACTCACAAGTGCGGCATCCAGTCTTACTTTTCTTGTGCGCTCTTCGTGGTATTGGGATGCGTGCCTCTTGCGTTGAGACCGTCGTGTCAGACTCTGGCGATGAGCAGCAGTTGGTCCCCATGATGGTTGCGAAACCTTTGGTTCTTGGGCCTGATCGGTCGCTCAATGATAACCGACTGCTTCGGCTGAGACAAACCGGCATAGGAGCGTCCACTAACATGGGTGTTGGCCGGATCGTGGCACGAAGCACCTGGTTCTCAATCTTGAGGTCTTCCAGCTGCAACTTCAACAGCTCATTGTTCGTGTGTAACAGTGTCTGCTTGCCGTGAAGCAACTCAATGCCGTCTTCAAGGTCTCTTACGTGCTGCAGCTTTCGTTGGCGGAGGTTTCGCTGCCTACAAAAGGGTTAGCTTGGGCCAAAAGTGTTCGCTCCGTCTGTTGTTACGCTGATCGATTCTGCGCCTGGCGTTTGGACGTTAAGATGCGCTTATCGACTTCTTCATTGCCTTTTGTGCTTGGCGATGACACGGTCTCTTCGATAGCCTTGAGACCTATGGGGCTCGCTTGAGAGGCTGCGTCCATCATCGAGGGCGGTGAGAACCCGAGAAGAGCGAGTTCGCTGGAATATGAGGCCCATAGCGGCGACGCTCCACTGTCCGACAGTAACGGCGGGTGTAGCTGTGGTTCTGTCTGGCCAAGACAATCAGGCGGTCCCTGCGGTCATTGTCAGTTGATTGGCATTGACTTGCGGCGCAGCCGAGCAGACCAATGCTGACACAAGGCCAGTCTTCAGGGAGTGTGAACTACTCGTATACGTGTAGTCATTGTAACACCTTGCGGACTGGTCTTCGAACAGGGCGGCGAGCTCACACTCTGGTCTCGGGTCGAGATCTAGGTCTGGGTGAACTTCGTGCATAGTACCGCCGCAAGCGATAAGGCTATGATCACGTGTTCAGTAAGGCCGAAGCGAATCACTGTACGTTTTCGAAAGGGCAGGGCCGATCAGACATCGGTTGATGGTATGATCAAGGATTAGTTTGAGTCTGCCCACCCTCGTGGCCGTCTCTTTTTACATATTCGAACCACGGCACAAACATTGACGCGTCCGATGCGGATGCCTATCCACGTAAAGCGTAGCAGCATGAACACCGGTGAAGCAACGGCAAGGGCTGAGCTGCCAAGCCCGCGTTGGCTTACCGATTCGCGTGATACTTGCTGGGTTGCATGTGGTATTGGAGGAACACATCGCTTCCGAGCCGCATCTGCAGATTCTGGATCAGTGGGATCAACGTGCTAAGTGAGGAGTCGGGCCAGCCTTCGCGTGTCTTTGCCACCGGTCAACCCGCCGGTGGCCTTCGTGAGATGACAAACCTCGTGCATACCGCCTTTATTAAACAAATGAGTCGACCGACGCAGATACTAAGATGGCCGCATCCGCGAATGGGTTGCCACCTTGACCAAAAGCGGGCGTTGCAGCCATGCGCCGCTTGGCCGATTGTGTTGAGCTGTTCTTATCCTCGACTCGACTATCTGCGATTACAACCAAGCCAAAAGCCATCTGAGCACACACAAGCGCGCTCCAATAACGCACGGCCCATTTGAGGGGGAAGCTTGACCCTTTGACCAGATACAGACCAAGAATCGTCGAGATGCAACACCGTATGCAACCGTCCGACGCGCGAGATACACTGTTGTCTCTCATTGCCGTAGGTTCTCAGCTGGACTCCGAATATGTAGACAGTGCGCCACAGCGCTTGAGAGGGTGCTCTGTGACGCATACATAATGAACATGCAGCACGTTGCTGGGGCCTGGACTTGTCCCGCATGCGGCATGCATGTCGTAGAGCTAGCCCAGGAGGCCTACGCGATTGCTACAATGCTATTTAGTGCCTTGGATCGCTTGTGGGACACCTTCGAGTGCTCCCCGCCGCATCGCCTCGCCCTTGCTACTGGTTGAAGTCACGGCGTCGTGCCGGTCGGATCGATGCGACGACGGAGATCTCGGCGTCGTCTGTGTCTGTTAGGTGACACTAGATGTGCCATTGAGTGACCGTCTGGCTCGCAGTGCCATAAATCCAGATGATGCTGATCCAATCCCGTTCATTGGCATGCATATATGTACCTGTTCATGTGGACGATGTGAAGTTGAAGCGGACCCCAGAGCGGGTGGCGCCGCACCAATTACAGCGTCCAAACAAATGCGGTAGGATCACTTGATGGCGCGCTAAAACTGCCTTGTGGCGTGGAGGTGAGAGTCTCGGGTTCGTGTCTCCATTCCCTCGGATTTCGACAAGTCCACGACACCATTCTGGGCCATCGACAAGGTACATTGAGAGGCCGCATACACCATCATAGCACGTCCGATGTGGAGACTGTGTCGATCTCCGCGACACTGAATCAACAGCAGCGCCCGTACAACTCGATCTGGTCCTACTAGAGCGTAGTCCCTCGGAGAGGCTGTAGACGACTAAAAAAGACAAGGTGTAAGTATATGGCGTTGTTACCCGCTGCCCGAGCTGCTTTAAGAGACCGCTATTCCTGGTGTCTCAGTTCCGCAGTGCGGGAACCCGCTCAGCCGTCCTGCAAAAGAGTATCCAACTGCTGCGCCGCGAATGGCGAGCTGGAGGCCACCGGTTCGCTAGCAATGCGTCTTCATGAACGAGGCGCGGGCTAAGAGGGCTGGGTCCCAGCTTGCCCCGGAGATAGGTGCTGTCGTTGCACTCCGCTCCCCGGACGAGATAGCTTCAACCGGGCGTGTTCGAGAAGGGGAGCCATGTCAAGAAATACGGGCCGGACTGCCATTTGTTGCTGGCCTCGGTCTTTCTTGTCCTCAACTACGAGCCTGATGTCTGCCGAAAGATTGCAGGAGCCGGCGAGTACTTCACTTTCACTATCATCCCAACCTACGGCCCCGTAGCGACGCAACAATGCTCGGACACTGTAACGGCCTTATTAAGCACAACTCTCGAGTCGTAATATGTCTTAGGGGTGCATGCATCCGGAGTGTCGTTGTTGCCACTGTTCCCCTCCCTAAGGGGATGTCAGCCATTTGGCATATCATCGCTTTGAGCAATCTCAACAAGCAGTGTGCGGTGACTGCTCCACAGCCTCGGAGATGTCGTCCATGTTGGAACTGAGTGGTATTGCTCCATAGATGGTATTTGTTTGCCAAGCCAAGACCAGACGGAACGTCTTCCGCTGATGACCGACCTCAGACCTCGGCCCGCATGTGCAGCGCCGGGCAGGACGACGAGGTCTCCTCGTTGATGGCATTCGCAGCATGGCGCCGACATGGCATCTCTATCACCCGCGTCGAAGGTGTGGACATCAGCATAACCCTCAGGTATTCGCGACGTTGCTAAAACTCAACATAGAAAGCGATAGCCAACCTCCGTGCCTTCACGTCACAACCGACCAACTACTACAAATGCCCCCTTACGCGGCGGGCAGCAGTCCTGATCCTACTGTTCGCGGACAGAAAGGGTGACCTACGAGTAGTCCTCACCATTCGCTCCGCAGGCCTCAAGAACTATGCCGGACAAGCTGCCCTCCCAGGTGGAAAGGCAGATACTCTGCAAGAGACACCGTTCATGACTGCAAGAAGAGAGGCTTTCGAGGAGATTGGCTTGGCAATGAACGATCATCAGCTGCCCGTGGGCTACGAGGTGGAGCATCTTACGGAGTTGCCTGCCAATCTTGCCATGACAGAACTGGGCGTAAGACCTTGCGTAGCATACCTGAAGACTCCGCCACCCTCGGCACGGAATCGCGACCCCGACGCTGCTCGAGATCTGTTACCGAAGCTTGACGCTAAAGAAGTCGCTGCTGTCTTCACTGCGCCTTTCTACAACTTCTTACGGGAGAAGGACTTGGACCCGCAGACGCGGACAACAGTGCCCGGCGAATGGTATAAAGGCTCCTGGCACAGCTGGCACGAAACCGCCTGGCGTATGCACCAGTTCTTCGTGCCCGTTACCCCGGCCACTGTCTTTCATGCAGACAGCAAACCGCGTCCGGCCCGAACAGCGGACGAGCGGCCGCCTGAGACCACAGGCGCGAACATGCCAATCGCGAGCGCCAAGGGGAAAACGTTACCGGGCAAACCCTCGCAGTCCAGCCTCCAGCCGCCGCTGCCGAGATCCTTCTACTCGATAGCGGGTGATGCGCTTCAGCAACCTCGGTACCGCGTCTTTGGCATGACGGCCCGCATCTTGGTCGACGCTGCTCGTGTGGCGTACGGCGAGGAGCCCGAGTATGAGCATAACAGCCACTTTGGCGATGAGGAGATGATGGATCGACTGCTCAAGATTGGCCGCCTCAGCCCGAAGCGCAAGGAGGGCGAGATTTTAACGCGGGATGTTATGATGGAGGCCGCGAAGGCGAAGATGTAAAGAAGAAGACGAGAACGACCGATTTTACGGCACTTCATTCACTTGCGTACCTCGCGAGTCACCTGTGACTGCTCGACCACACAGGAAGAAATCGAACTGCGTACCGAATATAACAGCGCATACCCGACGTGCAAGACTTACGTCCCAAGCGATATTGGTCAAAGTACTGCTGGGGGCGGCATGAAGTCTTTGTCCATCCAATTACTAACTGCAGTAGACGACACAGAGCGGCTCGCCATTCCGAAGATCAAGCATCCACACTGTACATCGACAACGATGCGGACCACTTCGACGGTTCAATGAGCGTAACATTCTCGAGAAATTAATCATTACCGGCGTGCTCTACACGCTGGTCAGCTACCCGAGCTACATGGGCTGTTTGCTGCGCACACGGCAAGTACTCCTGCCTGCGCCTTTGATTCATCCTGCACCAGCAAGAGACGGGCATTTACTCGTCATTTCTCTTTGACACTTGTTGGCAAGCTGGGATGCAAAGCGCCCTTGTACAGTATAGCATACATATGCCATTCCTCGTAGATCAGGTAAGCCCGCCCAGCCACCCTTCCCTCCCACATGCTGGGGATGCTCGGTATCCGCTCGCCCGTCGCTTCACGTCCTCCAGCAGAACCCGAGTCTCAGCGCCGATCAAGTTCCGCTGCATCGAGGAAGGACGAGGCGGGACGCTCCACTTCCGGAACCCATTAACGCGACCCGTCCAGTTCGAAGATGAAGCCCAGGAACGTATCCGCCACGTCGGTACCCTGGGCGTCAAGACCTGCGTAGGAGTCTACTTCGCCATCGATGATGATCGCTGCTTCGTCGCGCACATCAACGCTTACACGCAGCGCGCAGATCCCTGGTATAGCACGGTGGGCGATCGGACCGTGCGCAACGACGCCGAAGCCGACTTCTTCCGCACAGCGACCCGGGAGAAGCTGAAGGAGCATGCCGCGGCCCATGACTGGGACCCCAAGACCTCCGAATCTCGCATCTTGCACTCGCTGCTGCTGTTTTGCCGGAGCCAACGGGGAAGCCGCAGGAGTCGCCTATTCCGCAGAAACATCTGCGTGCGGAACAGTCGGGTTTCTACGTCGCGGAAGGCGTTAGGGAGTTCTTCGGCTTGCCGTCTTCACCATCCACCTCTAGGCGTTTGCAAGCAGCGTCGGGTTTCGTCGTCTGGCATCCTGGCGGTGAGCCCGCGTTGGCGCCTTACGAGCAGCGCGGGACGGCGTGGCGGGTTGTGGGGGAGCAAGGCAATCTAGAGGCTGCGGTGCCAGAGTTGAAAGGGTATCAGAAGTCGTCGGAGTACCGCGTTGATGACTGGACGATCGTGCGGCAGGCGTGGGAGTGTCGCTAACTAGAGAGGTGTTGGCTGGTCAAGCGGAACGCTACAGAGGGACAGGATTTGGAGTCCTTGGGGCTGCTTACTTGGCGTAGTGAGTGTGAGGAGGATACGAAGCTATGACAGAATGCACCGCTCTTGCACTAAAATCTCTGGTCTCGAGATGGAGTGGCCGAAGTAGCACAGACCATGCGGCGCCAAGCCAATGCAGCTTCCTGGAGCTCGAAGCGCCACGTTGCCTTGCCAATAGTGGGGCACTGCAGCAGAGCTGTCCGCAAGGCAAAAGAAGGCAACTGATCACGTCCGCATCTTAAGATAGTTTCTTGAGCCTTGAGAACCTTCACCCCTCGCTTGCACTTACAAGCAGGGTGCGCACTTCTTGTCGCTGCTTCTTGGCCGTCGCCGTGGAAGACGTCCGCCGACGCGAGACTCTAGCCAGCTAATCGCCGCACACGCAACAATGCCGAACTACCAACAGCTCGCGGCCCACATCGACAAACTCAATCGCGACATTGAGCATCACCAGCACAGTCGCAATTCGTGGCTGGCCAAACGACAGACCGTCCTCGGCCACCTGCAGCACTGTTCGAATGTTAGAGTCCCGCAGAACAACCTCAGCGGTAATAACCACCCATCCTCCCTTCTCACCGTGCGTGCCCTGCATGTTTTGTACCAGGCTGACGATCAAAAGGCACCCAGAGGCTTAGGGACGAGAAGACGATGTGGCAGAACAGGCTGAACGTAGCCAACAACCACCTTCAGGATCACGATGAGATCCTCCGGAGGGACCGAAGCGCGCGCGATAATGCTCAGCGGCAGCTGAATGGTATGAGGGCCCCGCACCAGCGGCACTGATTGGGACCACGCAGCTCTGATATGGAGGATCTCACTTCCGTTGATCTGGTAGTTGTTGGAAGAGCCGCACATCCTGTGTGCAGCAATGTGGTTGATTTAGCGAGGGCTCACTAATCTTGCTAATCCAGGCAAGGTTGGTAACTAGTCGGTATGCTGACAGAACGGTCATTTTCGCTACGGCTTTTTGTACGAACATCCCTGTCACGCTCGATCTCTGCACTATCGTCCAGGCGCTCAGCCCATGCTTCAAGCCTAACACGGACCAGCAAAGCTTGGAAGAGTCTCGAGGGCTGCTTGTGCTCCAAGAGCCCGACGGTTTCAACAAATTAATCTGCTGTCCTCTGGAAGCGACTTGCAAGACCTAGTAATGCTTTGGACAACCCCGTCGGCTTCATAGCGCTAGAGCGCAGTGCTCTGATGCGTCGCGACCGGCTATAGGCCTCATTGGCCACTCTACGACGACCACCGATCAAGTGTTTGCTCTAATTACTTCACTGTAACGGGGCTGCTCTGTGTGGATGATCGAGACACTCGACAGGAGATGTGCGTCCTCCGTAATAGCTACGAACGAGCACCGGCGCAAGGTCACCCGCGAAGACCAAGCCAACCAGCTGCCACGGAACGAGCCTCGTGCCTCCTCGATGTGTACTACCCGCGATCATTAGATAGTCAATCAGGTACCAGATGGCCGAAGATCTGCGGAACCTGCAGCCTCCTCCACACGCCACGGCAACCTGGCCTTTGTAACGTCCGCATTGGGATACGACCGTGCCTGAGTGGGCGTCGCGCATTGTGCATAGGTACTGAGACATGCATGTGCTTTTGAGAATCACTCGTGACGTGAATGTCCACTCATATGCCACTTCATAGACAAAGCGCCGCTGTGCTTGGTGGGCTTGGATGGCGTGGAAACCAGCAACTTCGCGTCGAGGAGGACCCCGACCTTCACGCATGCAATGCTGATCAGTAGAACCGCGGAGACAACTAGATTTCAACATCCTGCGACTCTGGACTGGCATGCAGTTCTCTGCAGAGCTATTGCCAGTAGTCGGCTCTGGTCCAACACAGACGTACAGTCGCATGCGATAGCGCTGGACTTCATGAGAGACCAAAGCTACGCCGCGCAGTAACAGAATGCCTGCACACACCTCTTCTCCGCCTGGACGACCGCCTCGGGCTTCGCGAATCTGGAATACCTGGATCTGGTGACCCGACTGCGTCTGCCAATGTGCCTGGCGATCTCTTCTTGCGTCTTTGCCTTCCCGGATGGTGAAGATCTCCGAGTGTCTTGCTTTGCTTGGTGGTGGAGGTGCTGGTTACCCAGAGCGGACACAGACTTTCATCTCTCCGGCCTTTACCTCCCTCCGCGAGGCTTGGTGGGTGCGAGACCGCGCTCACATTAGCACGAGATCAGCCATCTTGGCTTCGGGAATGATCGAATGGAGCACTTGGCCGTTTGTAGGCTTTCGCCATACATGCACCTAGCTCGTCGAGGATTCCAGTGGAGTGACCAGCCATGTAAGGAGGCCTAAAGGCTAGAGGGGCATCCCGCCTGAGTCACGATGCGAAGATCTTCTCCCTGCAAGGGACGACCCAAAATCAGCGTGTGGCAGATCATCGTTGTCCGGAGCAGTGCTGATGGGTATAAAGGTCCTCTGATTGCCCTAGAGTCCACCAATCTCCAACACAACATTGACACTCCGAATCCTTCCAACGAGATCCACTTCAGAGATTAGCAGTACGGTCCGACTCCACTTCACCCAGCAGGTCCCTCCGACTAACAGCACCCCACCCAGATGGCCCCCCTCATCGCCACCGTCCTCGCCGGCCTGGCCGTCCTCTCGAGCGCCGCTGCCGTCCCCGGTGGTAGCTACAAATCCCCGCCCCCGAAATTCCCCAGCGCCTCCATCAGCCTCTACAACCAGCTCTCCTGCGCCGCCGACTCCCTGATCGCCGGCACGCCCTTCACCGTGAAGCCCGGCACCTGCCAGAACAGCCCCTCGAACGCGACCTACATCTCGGCCAACATCTGCCTGGACGAGGCCGTGCCGAAGGGGTACGAGTGCAAGGTCATTCTGTACGTGGATTATCCGCTTTCGCCTCCGGGATCAACATCGGGGGGGGGGGAAAGGAAACGGGCTTGTTTGTTGTTGGCTGACGGGTTGATTCTGCAGGTACACCGACACCGATTGCGCGGGAGCGGGGACGGCGACCGCGCCGCTGGTGCAGGGCCAGGAGGCGTGCTATCTGAAGCTGACGGCTAGCTCGCTGGAGCAGACGACGGTTGGGGGCCTGAGCGTTGGGCTCGTGTGCCCGCAGTTGGCGGATGGGTCCACCGTGGCTTGAGGCTGGTGGTGAGCATTGCATGCGGCCTCGTGAGGGGAGGCTCGAGGGGCAAGCAAGAGCTGTGGTGAAGTGATGTCAACGGGAATCGTTCTTTGAGGAGTATGTGTTATTCGCAGTGACTTTCGGCGTCGTTGAGGATAAGACACGAATTGGCGAGCTTGCCATACCTTTCATCTGCCTACCGCTTGTCGAGCTTGCCGCACGATAGACTCTCACACGTTGGTGCCAGTACACCACAGGCCAACAGCATAGCTCCCAGAATACCAGGTCTGGTTCCACTTCTAAAGAGAGCAGGTTCCACGAAGCGGCGACGCACGCCGTCGAAGTCGTAGGAGGCGGCGTAACTGAAACCTCGAGCGTCGACCTTTTCTTGGTCGTCAGGACGTCGGCTATCGATGACATCATTCGCCTTTCCTGCCCATTGCAGCCCGATAATGATAATGGCCGAACAATCTCGAGGTCGTACTGCAACGGTATTTGCATTTCCTGCGTAATTGTCGGCCGTCGGCAGTGTCGCGCCAATATACTGCGTAAACAATCTCGACAAGCAAGAAATCTCATCCCAGATGCCGCCCCCAAATATGTACCTCATATCGCCAGATCTGTGCACATCTGTACATGGGCTCCTGTATCCAGTCGCGCTCCCCGTTCTTCCCCGCTGAACCCCACGAGTTTAAAATTCGCCCAGACGCCTACGCTCGAAAGAAACCTGACCCTAAAGAGCCGCTCTCTTCCTCATCATCTACGCGCCAAACCTCCGCTGGAACTCCTCGAAAATCTTGGGCGTGATCTCGTCGCTGCTGTCCCCTTGGACCTTCCACAAGACACCTTGCCTCTCGTAGTGGGCTAACAATGGCTTACTCTTCTCTTCGAACCCCCGGAGCCGCTCTTTCCATACTTCCGGTTTGTCATCGTCACGCTGGATGAGTGCTTCGCCTGTCATGTCGTCTTTGCCGTCTACTTTGGGAGCGTTGAATGTGGTGTTGTAGACGCGGCCGGAAGCGGGGTGGATCCAGCGGTTGCAGATGCGGTCGAGGATGATGGGGGTCGGGGTGTGGATGTGGATGACCATGTTTATGGGAAGCAGGTGGGCGAGTTGCGCGGCTTGGTCGGAGGTGCGTGGGAAGCCGTCGAGGATGAAGGAGGCAGAGGGGTCGTCGGAGTAGTTGTAGTCTTGACGGGCGTGCAAGGGTGGGAGACTGGAGGGGTCGGAGGCGGAGGGAATATATTCGGAGGAGGTGGAGGTGGAGTTCAGGGTAAGAGTCTCGGCGCCGGAAACGGGGACGAGCCAGCCGCGGGTGGTGAGGGCGTTGTGGATGAGGCGAAGTATCATGGTGTCCGGGACGAGGCCGCCGGTTTTCATGATGCCGGCCGCTTGGATGCCTGTGGTGTGTTGTCAGCTGCCGCGCGAGGCCATGTCCGAGACAGGAGCTTTACCCAATGGAGTCTTCTGTCGCACATTGTCGCGCAACAGGTCGCCGGAGGAGATGGAGGAGAGCTGGGGATACCGGGAGAGCATGCGCTCGGTCTGTGTTCCTTTGCCGACGCCCGGCGCGCCTACTAGGATCAGTCTTGCTGCCCGGCGGAGTTGCATGATGCTGCACTAGAGATCGATATGAGGTCGTCCGAAAGGTAGGAGGATATGCGACCAGTAGGAGGTCCGTCGGTAGGTGGTGGATGAGTAGAATAAGCAAATACTGTCCCCGCTGTGCTGGCGGGGCGGCGGTGGTAGGGACTAGCTCGTATCGTACATGATGGTTGGTGCGGAGAGCCTGGGGGGAGAAGCAGGGTGGTGTAGGTGGATGCTGCTAGGGGGCGGGTTGGAGAGAGAGGAGGAACAGATGGAAGTGGTGAGATGGGATAGGGTCGATATCGAGTCGCCGGCCGTTCCCCGCAAATCGCTGGTTCGGCTTTGCGGAGTTAGGTTCCGTCGATCTGGGTCGTAGTCTCTATACATGTAGTTACCTTATACAGTACTTTCTGTCGTTACAGATGCGATTGCCGGGACGCTCAATCACGGATTGGATACAAGCATTCATGGATCGCTTGCTCTTATATTCTCCATTTTTAAGCCGCAAAACGTAACGGGTGAGGTTACTGCTATTTTCGGCCAATCAACGGGTGGCGGCCGGGACTTAGGAATGTCCCGACCGCGCGCCCTGACGATCCGCTCAAGAACACATGCAACTCCAACTCCAAACACTCAACAACATCCACACATCACCTTCCCATCCACCACCACTACATCTCCATCTCCACCGCCATCTATCCGACCCCCCCGATCATCTGCGAGCGTCTCTTGCGCTCACAGCATGTTGTCCACCCGCGCCGCGACACAACTCGCCCCGTTGTTGCTGCGACATGGCAACGGAGTCGCCTTCCAGCGTACCGCACGCTACCTCCCGGCCATCGCCATCCTCGTCCCACGGAAAGGACTGTCGACGGACACGTCCGCTGGCCATGGTCGGGATAGCAGCCAGCCGCCGCCTGGTTTCAATCTCGATCTAGCCCGCAAACCCTTGCCCAAAGAGCAGGCAGAGAAGAAGGCGGCTTCACAAGGCGACAAGCAAGCCCAGGTGGACATCCCCAGCAACAAGCCCACGACGCACGCGCCAACCAAGGCGGCCGAATCACGCTCTATAAGTGAGCTGGCGGGCCAGAAGACGGCCGCTGACAAAGAGGAGGACAAGAAGCAGTTGGCCAAGAAGGAAGAGAAGAAGAAGTTGACGCTATGGGGCAAGGTGAAGCACGAACTACAGCACTACTGGGATGGCACGAAACTGCTGTCAACTGAAGTCCGCATCTCGAGCAAACTCGCGCTGAAGATGGCTGCCGGATACGAACTCACTCGCCGCGAGCACCGCCAGCTCCAACGAACGGTGCAGGATCTCGGCCGACTAGTGCCCTTCAGTGTCTTCGTCATCGTTCCATTCGCCGAGCTGCTGCTCCCCGTCGCGCTGAAGCTCTTCCCGAACATGTTGCCTTCTACATACGAGGATGCGCGGAGCAAGGAGAAGAAAGCAACCTCCCTCCGCACCAGCCGCAAAGAAGTCTCCAACTTTCTCCGCCAAACTATGCGCGAGTCCGGCTTACCGGTTTCTGCAGCCAACCTGCAACGAGAGGAATTCACCGAGTTCTTCCGCAAACTGCGCGCTACGGGTGAGTCGCCGGGGAAGCAGGACATCATCAAAGTGTGCAAGCTGTTCAAGGATGACCTCACACTGGATAACTTGTCCCGACCGCAGCTTGTGGGTATCTGCCGGTACATGAACCTCAACACTTTCGGCACGGACGCCATGCTTCGCTACCAAGTTCGACATCGCATGAGACAGATTAAGCGCGACGACAAGGCCATTGCTTACGAGGGCGTGGAGACGCTATCAGTCCCCGAACTACAGACTGCATGCGCCGCGCGAGGGTTGCGCACCCACGGGATGTCTCCGGGCCGGCTGAGGGATGACCTGCATCTTTGGCTCGACTTGCGATTGAAGTACGGCGTCCCCAGTACTCTTCTAGTCCTGTCAAATGCGTTCATGTACGCGCAGGGCAAGGAGACGGAATTCGACAGCCTCCTCGATGCGCTGCAGGCTGTCCTCTCCTCCATCCCCGAGGAGTTGTTCCACGAGATTGAATTGGAAGTCCACACTGCCGAGGGCGCAGCGACCAACAAGCAGCGCCTCGAGGTCCTGAAAGAGCAGCAGGAGCTTATCCAGGAGGAGAACGAACAAGCGGAGGAGCAAAAGCGGGGTGGCAAGAGCGCGGCGAGCGTCAGTGATCGGGAGGATATCGATGAGAAGGAGGAGGAGGAGAAGCAGACCGCGGCGCTGAGTAAGGAGGATGGCGAGAGCGTGGAGAGCGAGAAGACGGCTGCGACGGGCGAGGACGAGGATGCGAAGATGCGGATGGATGAGTTGGAGGGGAGGGAAGGGAAAGGTTCGGGTGAGCAGAAGGCCTAGCGTTTTTGGCTTTTATTCTCCTCCTCCCCCTCGTCCATAATGTGTGGGAAGGGTTTCTTTTGTTAGAGGTATAGACGATAGACTTGGTGGGTCTCAAGCATGGCAGAGCAGGGCATGGTGGGCGCAAGTGTAGCGGAGTTCCACGAGCGGAGACTGGGGGATCTTTGGAGAGGAAAAGGACTCGCTACTCAGCGATAGCGTAAGCTGATCATGTATGAGCGGCAGCGCGGGCATGTACCAACTCCAATGGAAATGTATTACGATATACACCGGTGAGTTGCTTTCCTTCCTCCCCCCTCAACTACGCCCCTCATCTACGCGCAACGGCTTGGTCTTGTTCACTCGCTCATTCCGTTCGTTCCTTTCATGTCATTTTGTTCGGGTCATCATCTACAACAAGTCGTGCCTTTACTACGTGTACGGCCACACAAAAGTCATAGCACTTCTCGCACACCAAGCACCATAAACCCAACCCGGCAAGGCGCTCCCTCCCTACAGGTACCTTACTGCCCAACGATCCTCGGCCCCAAAGCAGCACCCCCATCATCATCACCATCATGCTCCGGCACCACGTGCAGCTCCGCAGTCGGCACCAGCGTCGCCACAGACACATGCGGCCACGTCAGCCCCGCGAAATTGAGATTCACCGTCTGCGAGTACTGGATCTCCGTATGCGTTACTGTAATCGTCCGCTCCCCGACCGGGTGCGCGGTAGGCGGCAGCACGAAAGAGGGTACGCGGGCGCCTGGGTGCGGGGGCGGGGTCTGGATGACGCGGAGTGGTGCGCTGCCGCTGGGGATAGTGAGGGTGGATTGCACGGTGTTGATCCAGAAGGTCGCGGTCATGGTCGCGGGGTTGGCGTTGGGGCCCGCGGAGGTGGTGCCCGTTAGGAAGGCTATATTGGCTACTCCGCCACCCAGTTCCGGAGCGGAGGGTGCGGTGGAGACGGTGAAGACTTCTGTCTTGATGATTATCTTGCCTGTGTTGGCGTTGCGGAGGACGGTGTTAGGGTCTGTCAGGATGGCTTGGGTGATGGTGCCCGCGGCGATGAAGGCGCTGAGGTCTTGCGGGATGCGGGGCGTGGAGGTGTTGGTGGCGGTTTGGCTCGCGAAGGGGATCTTGATGGGGGGGCTGCTGCCGATGACGAAGGGGGTGAGGTCTACGGCGGGGATGACGGGGGGGCCGGGGAAGGTCTGGGTGGGCTCGAGGGATTGCGCGTTGATGGTTGTGCCGTGCGGGATGGAGCCCATGCGGACAATGGAGGCCGCGAGGGGCGGGTCCGCGGTGGTGGCTGGCAAGTGCATCCAGATGCCCGTCTCGAAGTGGATGCCGAGAGGCGCGACCGAGCGCCGAGCCGAAGTTCAAAGTTTCGGTTGTGAGGTTCAGCTCAAGGACATTCTCGCTGGGCGCTGTCGGCGGGGCGGGCGTGACTTCGTTCGTGAATGTGGTGCCGCTGGGCGGGCCGCTGTTGGGTCGGAAGATCGTGTTGAAGCCGGTGCCGCTGAAGTTGCCGCTGAAGGCGGAGAGCACACCCAAGGGTGGGTTCGGGATCGGAGTGGATGAGGTCTTCACCTTACTCTGCAATTTGTGATCTGCCGATTGCCATCTGAAGTTCCGAATGCTGATAGATGCTTGGGGATCATGGGAGGGCTGCGCAGGCTCGGCCATGACGACCTGGGATGCCATCTTGTGTGTTACGTTGCGCACACGTTCGTGGTCGAGCAGTAGAGAGATATGGGTGTACGAGAAGATGGTCGAGAACAAGAAGAAGAGGTACGAAGGGGAAGGAAAGCGTAGCGTGGTACGGCCTTATATGTTTTCTCTCCGTTGCACGGCAGCGCAGCCTTCACACCGGAGAGGGTCCAACGACACCCAGCTGAGCGTCAGGCAATCCAGTACATCTCCTGGTTGTCGATCTCCTGATCAAGCCCGCGTAATAA